>QEPC01013748.1:1880205-1897337 GCA_003113815.1 Sphenodon punctatus
GTTCACAATGCTGGAAATTTTGTGCTTTTGGGTTTTTACATTATTTATTTTAAGCTTGATGTGCATGTAGACTGTGTTTTCTTCCATCCGGTGTTAACCCTGGGAACTCCTTGCTGCTGTGTTTTGCCAGTGTTTTCTGTGTTTCCCTGTGTTTGGGGTTTATACATTATTTGTTTTAAGCTTGATGTGCATGTAGACTGTTTTCTTCCATCCGATGTTAACCCTGGGAACTCCTTGCTGCTGGGTTATGCCATGCCACTGGCCTACCATTGCCCTGGCTCCACCTACCGTTGCTCTGGCTCCACCTACCATTGCCCTGGCTCTGCCTACCATTGCCCTGGCTCCACCCACCGGCCTTACTGCCCCTCCAAACTAAAAACCCACCAGCCACCCCTGTTATTTTTACAATGTATATGCCGCCCCCTCCTGCCTCGGGCATCTTGGGACAGCTCACAATATATTAAAACATTCAAGACAGTAAAACATTAAAACAAACCAGAACAATATCAATTAAAACGATATAAAACCCCATCCCCCTACCCCACCCTAACCCAACCCACTCACCCCATCTCCCTCAGGAAAAGCCTGGCAGAACAACCAGGTCTTACATTGTCTGTGGAAAGAGAGGAGGTTAACAGCCAAACGGATCTCCAATGGGAAGGAGTTCCACAGCCACAGCGCAGACACGGAGAACGCCCTCCTCATAGTAGACACCCGGGAAACCCAGGGAACCCTGAGGAGGGTGTCCCCAGCCAATTTCAGGGGCCATTCCAGGACCCGGAGGGTGAGGCGGCCCTGCAGATAGGCAGGGCCCAAGCTATTTAGGGCTTTAAAGGTCAGCACCAACACCTTGAATTGAGTCCGGAAACTTAGCGGCAGCTGGAGCAGAGAGCAAAGTTATATGCTCGCGTCGGCCCGTCCCCATTAAGAGATGGGCCGCCGCATTCTGCATGAATACCAAGGGTAGCCCCACATAGAGCATGTTGCAGTAGTCCAGTCTTGAGGTAATAAAAGCATGGATGACCGTGGCCAGATCCGAGTCAGAGACATACAGCCTAAGCCGATGCACCAGGTGTAACTGGCAAAATGCTCCTTTCACCACAGCCATCACCTGAGCATCCAGGCAGAGCTGTGGGTCCAGGAGCACCCCCAGACTCCGGACCTGAGAAACCAGGGGGGTGGACCCCATCAATGATGGGGGCCACCACCACCCTGACCTTCCCCACAACCATCACCTCTGTCTTGTCAGGATTTAGTCTCAGGCGGCTCACCCTCATCCAATCCCTCACAGCGGACAAACACAGGGTAAGCACTGAGACCACAGGGCCTGAGTTGGAGGAAAATGAAAGATATAGCTGGCTGTCATCAGCATATTGATGACAATTCACTCCATACTCCCTAACAACCTCTCCCAAAGGCTGCATGTACACATTGAACAGGAGAGGGGATAGGATGGAGCCCTGTGGTACTCCACACGTGAGGCCCCGGGGGGAAGATGAAAACTCCCCCAGCACCACACGCTGGGTTCTCCTAGCCAGGAATGAGCAGAACTATTCAAGAACAGTCCCGCCAACCCCTGCCCGGTCCCACAACCAAGTCACCAACCACTTATGATCAACGGTATCAAATGCAGCCGAGAGATCTAACAAGATCAGCAGGATCGAACGACCCCAGTCTAACTCACGGGAGAGGTCATCGGCCAAGGCCACAAGTGCAGTCTCCATGCCATAACCCGATGAAAGCCCAACTGCAAGGGATCAAGAAAATTAATCCGGTCCAAATGCCCCTGAAGCTGCTGAGCCACCACCCATTCAATAACCTTCCCTAAAAAGGGAAGGTTAGAGACTGGTTGATAACTGACAAGGACAGTGACGTCCAAAGATGACTTCTTGAGCAGGGACCACACCACCATCTCCTTGAGACAGCCCGGCACCCTGCCCTCCCCAAGGGAGTCATTGACTATCCCCACCAGCAACGGCCCAAATGTCTCCCGGATAGCCTTAACCAGCCAGGATGGGCATGGATCTAATTCAGAATTGGTGGCTCGAACAGTCCCAAGAGCATCCCCCGCATCTGAGGGTGACACCGTTCAAAACTCATCCCACAAAACATGACCAGACGGGGCTTCCACTGCCTCAGACCCATTCTCTGCAAAAAAAATTGCATCAAAACCATGGTGAATTTTAGCTATTTTATCCACAAAAAAGTCCACAAACAAATCACAGCGAGCATTTGATGGTTCCACGTCCAGGCGGAGGGAGGCCGGGCTGACCAGCCCCCTCACCACCCGGAACAGCTCAGCCAGGCAGGATTTAGCAGATGCAATGCGGGCAGCAAAGAAAAACTTATTTGCTGTCTGCACTGCTACGGTATATGTATGTAACCAGACTCTATGCTGCAGGGCGGGGCCCTGTGGGACAAGCTGCACTGCTGTGTTTGGTGCTGGGGCTGTGTGGATTGGAGGAGCCTGCTTGTCACTCTGCTTCTCCCTCCTCCTTCCCCAGGTAATAACTGCCAGGGCGGGGCCCTGTGGGAGCCAGCCCTCGGGCGCCAGCCAAAGGGTGTCGGCCGTTGACTGGGGCCGTTCACTGGGCCGGGACGCCAGAGGCCCCTCCGCCAGACAGACATCTGTAGTTGTGTAGCTTATTTTGTTGTTGTTGTTACCACCCCATTAATATTACTGCTACTGTTGTTAAGGGGGGGTGGTTTTTATTTTGTTTTTAACTAGTGGGTTTAAGGGGTTTGTGGGGATGCAGTGGGTGTGGGTTGAGGGTGGGGGGCATGGGGAGTGGGTAAGGGTGGATAGGGCCTACCCCCCTAGTGAGAGGAGGGGAGGTGGCCCTTGGGGAGGGTTTGGGGGACTCCCTGTGAGAGGGGGAGTCCTGGGGAGATGGGCCTTGCCCCCCGGTGAGACGGGGGGGCATGGCTCAAGGGGACTCCCAGTGAGAGGGGGAGTTCCATGGATTGGGGTGGGAGGTTGGGGTGGGTTGGTTAGGGGGGTGGGAGGTAGCTCCTGTGGTGAGAGCACAGGGGGGGAGGGTCAGGGGGGGAGGGTTGCCCACCAGTTGTAGAGGTGGGTAGGGGAGTTTGGGGGGGTGGGGCTCCTCTCGCCGGCCTGGCGGGGCAGCCTATGGAGGGTGGGTGTCTAACGGGGTTCTCTGAGGAGGGGAGGGGTTCCGCAGCTATCGGGGTTGTTACGGGTCAGGGGAGATATGGTCCCAGGGGGAGGTATGTTCCATCAGCGAAGAGGGGGCAGTGCCTTGTGCCCATTCCCCTCTCGAACCCCCATGCAGGTGGGTTGTGGGTCGAGGCCCAGGAGACCCCAGGCCTTGGTCTGGTGCTGCTGAACGCGAGGTCGGTTGTCAATAAGTCATCTACCATCCGGGAGTTAATCCCAGAGTGGGACGCCGACCTCGTGTGTATTACAGAGACCTGGCTGGACAATGAATCGGGTCCTATTTTGGCTGATCTTGTTCCGGCTGGGTTCTCTGTGCAGCATCAGCCTCGGCTGGAGGGACGGGGGGGCGGTGTAGCCATTGTTATCAAGGATGCGTTGTCTTTTAGGAGATATCCGGTGCAGGCTCCACCAGGTGTTGATTGTCTCCATCTTGTGTTGGATTTGGCCGGGGATAGATTAGGGGTGCTGCTGGTGTACCGTGCACCCAACTGCCCGGCGGCATCCCTACATGCTCTTGCTGATTTGGTGTCAGATGTGATCCTCCGGACCCCTAGATTGGTGGTCCTGGGGGACTTTAATATCCACACTGACACCGATCTTGGAGGAGCGAGGCATGAGTTCATGGCCTCCATGACAACCATGGGCCTGTCCCAAATCATCTGTGGCCCCACACATGAGGAGGGACATACACTGGATTTGGTTTTCTGCACCGGCCTTGAGGCGGGGGGTCAGTTAGTAGGAGTTAAGGCTGTAGAGCCTTTGTCATGGTCTGACCATTACCTCCTTAAGACGTGCATCCTGGCGCACGATAGCCCCCGGCAGGGTGCAGGACCTATTAGATCGGTCCGCCCCCGGAGACTTATGGAACCGGATCGGTTCCGGAATGCTCTGGGGGAGTTTCCCCTGGACCTTGACACCCGCTCTGTCGATGATCTCGTAGCCTTCTGGAACACCTTGTTGGCCGAGACCATAGACAGGGTGGCTCCCAGGCGTCCGCTGCCCTCTCGAGTCTCCCGCAGGTCTCCTTGGTTTACTGAGGGTCTGCGGTGTTTGAAGCGGGAGAGCAGGCGGTTAGAGCGACGGTGGCGCCGGACTCGCGACCAGTATGATCGATCGCAGCATAAGAGCAGTTTAAAGGCTTATGCTGTGGCGGTGCAGGCAGCAAAGAAGCAGTTCTTTGCTGCTCTTATTGCATCTGCAAAGTCACGTCCAGCGGAGCTTTTCCGGGTGGTGAAAGGCTTGGTCAGTCCTGCCTGCCTCCGCTTGGACCTGGAGCAATCCAGTGACCGCTGTGACCGGTTTATCGAGTACTTTGTAGATAAGATCGCTCGCATCCGCCACGATTTCGGCACCACAGTTATTGCAGAGGATCATCTTGGGGCTATGGATGCCCCGTCCTGTCCTGTTTTGTGGGATCGGTTTCAGATGGTGTCGCCTGCCGATGTGGATTCCTTGTTGGGATCTGTTCGTGCCACTACTTGTGAGCAAGATCCATGCCCGTCCTGGCTGGTGAAAGCCAGCCAGGAGACGTTACGGCCGTTGTTGGCTGGGGTGGTTGGTGCCTCCCTTCGGGAGGGCAGGGTGCCTGACTGCCTAAAAGAGGCTGTGGTTAGACCCCTGCTCAAGAAACCATCTCTTGACGCTGATGCTCCTGCCAGTTATCGGCCGGTCTCTAATCTTCCCTTTTTAGGGAAGATTATTGAACGGGCTGTGGCACGACAGCTCCAGGAGCATCTGGACCACATCGGTTTCCTTGATCCCTCCCAGTCTGGGTTTCGGCCTGGGTATGGTACGGAGACGGCATTGGTGGCCTTGGTTGACGATCTCCGTCTGGCGTTGGACCAGGGTCGTCAGACCTTACTGGTCCTGCTAGACCTTTCGGCTGCATTCGACACAGTCGATCATGAGGTGTTGGTGACTCGCCTGCGGGACCGTGCTGGAATTGGCGGAACGGTCTTGGACTGGTTTCGTTCATTCCTGGCCGGGAGAACTCACCGGGTGGTCTTGGGGGAGTGTACGTCTTCCCCCCGGGACCTCACGTGTGGAGTCCCGCAGGGTGCCATTCTGTCCCCCCTCTTGTTTAACATCTATATGCAGCCGTTAGGGGAGATCGTGAGGGGGTTTCAGGGCATGCAGTGTCATCAGTATGCTGATGACACTCAGCTCTACCTCTCCTTTTCCACCGACCCAGGCCATGCAGTCTCCTTATTTTCCCAGTGCCTGTCAGCTGTGGGGGCTTGGATGAGGTTGAGCCATCTGCAACTGAATCCTGACAAGACGGAGGTGATGTTGGTGGGCGAGGGCTTGGGGAGCCTGGGGGTGGTTGAATCTCCTCTTGTTGGGGGGGTTCGCCCCCCCATGGTGTCTCAAGTGCGGAGTCTGGGTGTGCTCCTTGATTCGCGGCTCAGCTTGGAATCTCAGGTTGTGGCCGTGGCGGGGAGTGCGTTTCGGCAGTTACATCTTGTCCGGCGGCTTCGGCCGTATCTCTCAGACTCCGACCTCGCCACTGTCATCCATGCCTTCATCACCTCGAGGCTGGATTACTGCAACGCGCTCTACGTGGGGCTGCCCGAGAAGCTGGTCCGGAGGTTGCAGCTGGTGCAGAATGCCGCGGCCCGTCTCCTGACGGGGGCGGGTCGCAGGGAGCACATGACACCAGTGCTCCGGGCTCTGCACTGGCTGCCTATAAAGCACCGGGCCAGGTTCAAGGTGCTGGTTTTAACCTTTAAAGCCCTTCACGGCCTAGGCCCAGCCTATCTGCGGGATCGCCTTACTCCCCATGTACCCGTGCGACCCTTGAGATCGTCCGTGGGAGCCTTTTTGGAGGTTCCCCGGACGAGGCGGGTGGCCACTGATGTTAGATTTTTTTCGGTGGTCGCCCCTGTGCTGTGGAATTCGCTCCCAGAGGAGGCTCAGCTGGCGCCCACTCTCCTGCTGTTTCAGCGTATATGTAAGACCTGGCTGTTCCGTCAGGCTTTTGGCGGGGGGTAGGGGTGGGGTGGGGGTGGGGATAGGGATGGGGTTTTTCCCCATGTAGTGTATTTTAAATTGTTTAAAAATTTTATTATTGTTTTAAATGAAATGCTGTTCGCCGCCCCGGGCTGCCCTGTGGGCAGGTGGGGCGGGATATAAATTTATAAATAAATAAATAAATAAATAAAAAACGGTCCCCTTCAGTACGCAAGTGATACCACCATCGCTCTAACTGCCACCCTTTCTGCTTCATCCACCGCAGCTCACCCGTATACCATGGGGAGCTGCATTGTTGGCATTTCTGAAGCGGACACCTGGGAGCCACACAGTCTATGGCCTCCGTCAGCCTGATATTCCACCTAGACACGAGGTCATCAAGCGAGCAGCCATTGAGGTCAGGGGAAACATCCCCTAGAGCTATCTGGAATCTTTCAGGTTTCATAAGCCTTCGGGGGCAAACCAACCCAACTGGTTCCACACCCTCCCGAGGGCCGACATGCACCAAGATATCCGCCCGGAGGAGATAATGGTATTGGTATCATCACCCACCGATGTGGGGGGAGGTGTTTGGAGCGGTGAGGACATCCCATTATAAACTAGATCCTTGCCTATCTTGGTTGGTGAAAGCCAGCCGGGAGACGTTGGGGCTACATCTGGCTGGGGTTGTAAATGCCTCTTTCTGGGAGGGTAGGATGTTGGATGTTCTTAAAACTGCAGTTGTCCGGCTCCTGCCTAAGAAGCCATCTTTGGACACTGACTCCCTGGCCAGCTATTTGAATGGGTGGTTGCTCGACAGCTCCAGGCTCATCTCAATATCATTGGATTCCTGGACCCATTTCAGTTGGGCTTTTGTCCTGGGTATGGCACGGAGACTGCTCTTGTAGCCTTGGTCAATGACCTTCACCTGGAGATTGACAAGGGGAATTCTATTCTGTTGGTCCTGTTAGATCTTTCAGTGGTCTTTGATATGGTTGATCATGAAGTGTTGTTGATATAACTGCGGGACCTGGTGGGGGTGCGCAGACCACTCTTAAGTAGTTACGCTCCTTCCTGTTGGGGAGGTCCCAGAGAGTTGTGATGGGCGATTGCTCATCATCCTCTTGGGACTTCTCCTGTGGGGTCCCTCAGGGTTCCATTCTGGCTTCCCTCTTGTTCAACGTGTATATGAGGCCGCTGGGTAAGGTCATTAGGAGGTTTGGGGTGAAGTGCCATCAGTATGGTGATGACACCCAACCCTACGCTCTCGGTGCTTACCCGATGCCTGGCTGCTGTTGGGGACTGGATGAGGGTGAACCAATTGAGGCTGAATCCAGACAAAACAGAGGTGATGATGGTTGGCTGGTCTTGTGACCTGGAGGGGATTTGGACTCCTCTTATTAATGGAGTCTGGCCCCTACTGGTCAATCAGGTCCACAGACTTGGAGTGCTTCTGGACCCCTTGTTGCACCTGGATTGTCAGGTTGCAGCAGTGGCCAGGAGCACTTTTCACCAACTCCATCTGGTGAGAAGGCTGCAGCTTTTTCTTTCTGATTCAGATCTGGCCACTGTCATTCATGCTTTCATCACCCCGAGGCTGGATTACTGCAATGCACTCTACCCTTGATGACTGTTCAGAAGCTGCAGTTGGTGCAGAATGCAGCAGCTCACCTCTTTTCAGGGGTGAGGAGCTGAGAGCACATTACACCAGTGCTCTGTAGTCTGCGCTAGCTCCCCATAGCTTTCCATGCCCAATTCAGAGTGCTGATTTTGATCTTTAAAGTCCTCAATGGTTTGGTCCCCACATATCTGAGAGATCGCCTGTCCTTCCATGTCCCATCGCAGCCCCTGTGATTAGCTGGGAGTACCTCCCTGTGGGTACCATCTGTTAGTATTGTTCATATGATGACGAGGGCATGTAGGGAGGCATTCTCAGTTGCTGCCCCAATGTTATGGAACTCTATTCCCCTAGAGGTCCGTTTGAGCCTGAGTGTGTTCCAGAGGCAGTATAAGACCTTTTTGTTGGTAAAGGCGTTTGGCGGGCAGGGATAAGTGGTGGAGGGTTGGTGGATAGGTTTGGGATAGGGCTGTGAGGGGGGGTTGGATGTGGGGAAATAGGGAGGTGGTGTTTATTTATTTATTATTTATTTATTATCAAAATGTATATGTCGCCCCCTCCTGCTACAAGCGTCTCAGGGCGGCTAACAACATTTTAAAAACACATAACTAAAACAATTAAAATAACCTAAAACCCCCAGATTAAAATAACCCAGATTAAAAAAAAAACCTCCCTAACCCAACCCCCCTCTCGCTACCCATATCCCCACCCCTACCCACTCCCTTCCCCGAAGACCTGGACAAACAGCCAGGTCTTACAGGCCCAGTAGAAGGCCAGCAGACTTGGGGCCAGTCGAGCTTCCTCTGGGAGGGAGTTCTACAGTGGCCACCAAGAATGCCCTCTCCATTGTGACCCTCCAGCTAACCCAGGGGACCTCCAAGAAGGCACCCCCAGTGGACCGCAAGCATCGCCCCAGGACCCGAGGAGTGAGGCGGTCTTTCAGATAGGAGGGACCCAAGCTGTGTAGGGCTTTAAAGGTTAAAACCAGCACCTTGAATCGGGCTTGGAATGCTATAGGCAACCAGCTTGAATAGCTCGAAGCACTGGTGTTATGTGCTCCCGTCAAAATATGGGCCGCCACATTCTGTGCCGGTTGCAGCTTCTGAACTGTCATTAGGGGCAGCCCCATATAGAGTGCTTTGCAATAATCCAGCTTCGAGGTGATCAATGCATGGATGAGGGTGGACAGGTCAGAGTTCGAAACATACGGCCAGAACCTCCGCACAAGATGTAACTGTGAAAGGCTCCCTTCGCCACCACCTCTAATTGGCAATCCAGCTGAAGGCTGGGGTCCAACAGGACTCCCAAGCTCTGGACCCTGGGGGCCAGCGGCGGGGGGGGTTGGGGGGTTTGGGGGTTGGTTTTTGTCTTTTACTGTTTTTATTGATTTTTTTATATGCTTTATATGTGTTTTATATGTTTATATTTGTAAGCTGCCCTGAGCCTTTTCTAGGGAAGGGAGGAATAAAAGTTTTAATTAATTAATTAATTAAATAAATAAAACAAAAACAAAAAACCCTTTCCTCATAGGTCTTTTAGTCACCCCTAAAGTTTGGTCTGTTCTTCACAGACTCATATATTTTGTTTGAATATGTTTTATTTATTATTTATAATTATAATTATATACCATAGTAACTATTTACATGCTTGGCATTGCATGTCCATTCTCCATTTCTCCTTACCTCTAACTGAAGGGCAATTTACAAGCGATTGCTACTTCTAAAATTGCTCCACTTTATGCACAGATCAAAAGCTCCGGCGCCCTGGAGCACTGTCTCCTATATTTGCATGATCTGGAATTAAGGAGAATATTTACACTTTTTTGATTTAATCTCTTGAAAACAGAAGTTGTTAAAGGCAGACGAGTCCGAACGCCCTATAACAAGAGAACCTGCAAATGTAGCAATCAGGAAATTGAAACAGTTCAACATGTTCTGTTTAGCTGTCCTCAATATAAAAATCTCAGGGTGGTATGGATAGATCCTCTGTTTCAGAATTCTTCCCTTGCCCTAGAGGAACGTTTGAAAAACTTGCTTATGGCAGTAGACACTGAGGTAACAAAAGCAATGTCCAGTTACCTTAGATGTGTGGACAGAATCTGGAAAGCATCTAATGCATGAATGCGGTTAGTCATCATCATTTGTGATAAGCGTTTAGAGGTCTATAAAGAATAACTGTCTCTTTTATTTTTTGAGTATTGAAGGAACCCTATGACCAGGTACATTCTATTCGGGGAGACTTGTTTGTTAGTATTTAATATTAGTAGATCCCCAGGCGTATGGCTTCCTTCATTTTATTTCATTTTGTATTATCTTATTCTCATCTTTTAATTTGTTACCTCTTTGAATTTTTTATTACATTGTATAAATATTTATTATTTATTTATTTATTTGCATTTATACCCGCCCCTCTTGAAACAGCTCGGGGCGGCTGTTGCTGTAGTTGTGATTTGTAATAGCAAACTGCTGGAAACAATAAACTAAACTAACTACTTCTAACTGAATCTGTGTTCACACCTGATGGGGTGGCAGTGGTGGCAAAAGACCTACGGGGCAGCATCGGGCTCCTCCCCACCGCTCCGACTTTGCCTTGTGAGTCCTTTGCCACTGCCACCGTGTCAGGTGTGAATATGGCCTAACGCTACTTGCTTAACTGTCATTCTCTAGTACATTCTGTTTAAAGGAATAGTAACACCACAATAAGATAAGATGTTCTCCATACAGTAAATCACAGACAAAGCTCCAGACCTCCTCGCCCCCAAGTCTAAGCCCAAAGCAAATTGGGACACATATCACAGCCTGACCTGAAGCTTTATTTCTGCAGGAAGTGAAACTAAAGTTATCCTGGCTCCAGCCTTTCCCTCCATTCCAGCAGGAGTCACCACTGTGCTGCTGCTGACCCTAGGCACTTCCAGGGACCCTCCACTTCCAAGTCCGTTCTCCTCCAAGTCATTTTTGCTCCCCTGAAGGCAGTGCCCAAGAGCAAGGGGATCATCCTCTGGCTCTGTGGATGCCTGGTGGGAGCTGGAGGGCTCATGAGTAGAGCAGCCTCTCTCCTCCATGTCGCTAGCTCTCATACTGTTTCCACTGCACATAGCCAATGGTACAAGATGTAGCAACAGCTTGCATTGCAGTTGAAGAATGAGCAGCAAACACAAAGCAGTCAATGTATGATGTGTGTTTGCACATACAGACAGGTGGTATTGGGTGGGGGGTTGTAAGTGGGTTTGGGGGGGTGGGGTTGTGTTTGTATTTGAATGTTTCTATCTTTTACGTGTGTGTGTGTGTGTGTGTGTGTGTGAGATTTGTATATGTTTAAATTTTATTTTGTATGCTTGCCGCCCTGAGCCTTTTGAGGGAAGGCCAGGATAAAAATAGAAATAAATAATAAAAATAACAACTACATGCTATGCAGTAACAAACAACAAGATAATGTCTGAGAACACCCAAAGGTCTCCATAAAATCTGTTTCTGTAGAAAACTAGATTAGAATCTAGCTTTCTGTTAGTGTCCTGGAGAACTAGTTTCTTTCTATAGGGACTTGAACTGCTAATTGAGGAACACTGAGAGCATCCTAATTTCTATTACTGGGCCCCAGCACTGGGAGATTAATGTTCAGTGCACAAGAACAAGAATAGGGAACAGTATCCCATCTAAATTGCCAATATTTTATTTTATTAATTTATTTATAAAATAATTTAATGCCCACCCCTTAGCTTACAATATTAAAACACATAAAAACAGTAAAATCATAAGTACAATAAAACCAAACCGCCCCCCTCACCTCATCCCACCCCCATCTTCATCGCCAAAAGTCAGGTGAAACAGCCAGGTCTTACAGATATGATGGAAGGAGGGGAGATCCAGGGCCACCTAGGCCTCCACTACGAGGGAGTTCCACAGCCTAAGTGTGGCCACCGAGAATGCCCTCTCCATAGTGGCCCGCTGGGTCACACGGGGGACCTCAAGAAGGGCGCCCCCAGCGGACCGCAGAGGCCACTCCAGAGCACAGAGAATGAGGCGGTCCCACAGGTAAGTCAGGCCAAGGCGGCATAGGGCTTATAGGTCAACACCAATACCTTGAATTGGGCCCGTAAGACTAGAGGCAGCCAGTGCAGAGCCCAGAGCACTGGTGTAATGTGCTCACAGCAACCCATCCTCATAAGGAGATGGGCTGCAGCATTCTGCACTAGCTGCAGTCTCCAGATCATCACCATAGGTAGCCCCACATAGAGTGTGTTGCAATAGTCCAATCTCGAGATAATGAAAGCATGGATGATGATGGCCAGGTCACTATCTGAAAAATTGGCCACTTTTACATGGATGCCACTCACCCACGAACACCCAGAAACCCCCATCGGATGGGTGGGAGAACATCCGTGTAAAAGCCCATGAGCAGGTGGGTGCACGTGCACGACCCACCCACCAACACCCACAGATCAGCGGGGAGGGAGCCAGAACCCCCCGTGGGTGGAGGTGGGTGTTCAACACCCGAGCATCCGTGAAAAAGCACAAACACCCACATCCATGTGGACGGGGCCGGTGAGACTACAGTGCACCAGCACAAAGGGTCACGCACATGCTCCTATGCAGGCACGCCCACTGGACATCCAGTCGAGAGCCCGTAAAGGAGGGCGGATCCGTAGCACACATGCACAGGCTTCCACGATGGCCACAAGGAAGGCACTCGACAAGACCAAGGGAGCCAGTGCTGCCCCAGGCATGGGTCAGGGCCGGGTGAGCTCAGGGACCCCACCACACCCGGGAGTGGTGTGGTTCCCTGGCCAGGCAGGGGTGCCAGTGCCCCGGACAGGAGGCCCAGGGGGGGTGGCTGGGTCAGGATGTACGGGGGGCAGTCCGGGACAGGGGTCAGGGAGGACCAGGACAGGAGGCACATGGGGGGGCATCCCAGAGAGGGGGCACATGGGGGGGTGGTCCTGGCCAGGTGGTGTGGGGGGGGGCGCACCATGGCTAACCAATGTGCACACCTCCCGGCACAGGGTCAAGGGCACACAGTGACCCCAGCAGTGACCGAGAACCCTGAGCCCTGCACATCCACAGGGCTCGGGCACAGGAGAAGCAGCGACAGCGAGGTGAGAGAGAGGGAAACCCCCCAACCCGGGACAGGAGGGCCACACCCCAGACCCGGCACAGTGGCCAAGGGAACACAGGGCAGGCTGCAGCCCCATAACCCATGTCCCCGTCCCCCTAGGACAGCACCCCGAGAGCGGAGCACCACACCACTGGGCCGATGGCCGAGGAGGGCCCCCTGGACAGTCAGGTGAGCAGAATGGCAGCCCAGGGGGGAGAAGGGAGGGGAGGCCCCGGAGGGGGAGGGCGGGACCCCAATGCAATACCCCCAATAGGACACGACCATCTCTACAGTGACCACAGCCACGGGGTGGGCCCCATGCCACCCAGCCAGAGGGTCCCCCCATACGTGAGTCCCAAAAGAGGGAGCCCTGGTCCAGACAGGTCAGGGACTTCATCCATGTGTGGGGGTCTGAAGGGGTACAGCATGACCTGGTGCGCAGCTACAAGCCCAGACAGGTCTATGAAGAGATGCAGGAGATGCAGCGGCAAGGCTACAATAGGGATGTCACCCAGTGCATGCAGCAGGCAAAGGACTTGAGGTCCAGATATAAACATATCAAGGACAACAATCTCAAGTCCGGCCTGGCCGTGCACACAGCCAATTTCTAGGAGGAGCTGGACAAGTTCCTCTGCATGGACGGGGACATCATGGCCTCCCGCGCACATGGCAGCACCTTTGCCAGGAGCAGGCGCCGGGCCAACACTCAAACCCCCCCTGGAAGACCCCATGGGGGGGGAGGCTGCCCCCAGCGAGGTCAGCCAGGAAGTGGGAGGGCAGAGCCCCATCCCACAGGGGGAGGAGGTGCCCCGCAGAACCGAGCACACCACCACCACCATCCGCCCGTGCCCACAAAACCCACAGGCTGCCCAGCCATGGGGAAGGGGGGAGCACATGCAGAGTGAGCAGAGACCTGGGACAACCCCCAGGAGTCAGAGGAACTGGATCCAGGTACAGTCGGCCCACCGAGTCCGGAGGGGGGGGAGGCCCGGACAGAGTCGCACTGACCGGGGCCAGGGCCCTGGTGTCGGTAAACACTAACGGGATCCCACTACCATTGCAGCCCAAGGTCGCCTGGAGGTATAGGAGGTGGAGAAGGATGAGATGGATGTGGTGGGACCGATGACACTCCCGCTACCAGGTGAGGGGCCCTGCCAGGGCAGGGCACACCATCCAGGGGGCCACAGGGGGGTACGGTGTGGGGCCAAGAAGAGAGACCGGGTGGGGAGGGGGGCCCCAGTGGAGCCCATCAGCATATGCCAGTGCCCTGTCTGGGCCCAGGCAGAGGGGGCAGGAGGGAGGGGCGGTGGACCCACAGTGGCTCCCAAGTAACAAAGGGCAGCCATGGGCCCCACCCACAGGCAGGCATGGCCGGGGGGGCTATCCCACAAGGGGACATGGCAGGGGGGGTCTCACAGGGGAGGGAAGCGCAGAGCTGTCACCATAGGGGGGCCACCCCCAAGATACATGGGGCACCACGGTAGGGGGCAGGGGTGCGCTCCAGCCAGCAGTACTAACATGGCATGCAACATCTCATTCACAGATCAGCAACCCAGTCGAGGGAGGGGTGCAGCTGCTGGCAGCATGGAGAGGAACCAGGAGATGTGGGCCAGGAACTAGCGGTGGAGGGAGAACCTCAGCAGGGAGATGCTGGAGGAATCACGGAGGTTAGCTGAGGTGCACTCCCAGGAGCTCGTACTCACCAGAGAGCTCATCAGGGGGGAGGGGGAAAGGGACCGGGAGATCCTGGTGGCCATGATGGCCCGGTCCCAGCCCGAGCACCTCTGGGACAGGTGCCATGCTGCCCCCTCCAACGTGAGCAGTGGTGTGCCGGTGACAGGCTGGAGGGTCAGGCCGAGCACCTCATGGACCTCATGGGGGAGGCAATGGAGGCCCTGAGGCGGGACCCCCAGTCGGACAGACCCCACCATGCTGAGGATGGAGGATTAGCAGCTGACCAACACCACGGCGCCCACCCACCAGTGCCCCCCCATTCACCTCGGCCACCTCTGGTTCCCCCAGCAGCATCCCTTCCCGAGCTGGGTCCACGGGGTTCCCCTCCCACAATTAGGGTGCAGTGAGCTGCTGGTGGGGCTGCCCATGCAGCCTTCACCCCTCCTGGTCCCCCCCCAGATGCATGCCCGACCCCCCCACTGTGAAGCGATGCCTCCACCCCAGGACCAGGCACCCCTGCACAACCAACCACCCATGGCCTCTGGGCCACCCCCTCCTGTAAGGCCACGGCACCCCGGGCCCATGGTGATGGGTGCAGGACCCCGGGGGGGACCCAACAGGGATGAGGGGGAACAACAACGGGCAGGACCCCTGAGGGAATGCAGTGATACCACCCACACCTAGCATGCTCTCAACACGAGACATGGAGCCACCGCCACTGGCCACAGCAGGGGTAACAGCACAGCAAGGCAGCACCTAACAGAGCACAGTCCAGAATACCATGGTTGGGTCCATACAAGTGCGAGGCTTGCCAGCGGTTGCCCCGCGGTGCATGCACAGCTCCTGTGGGGGGCAGTTGGCCCCCAGAGCACACACAGGGGGCCATGCCCGGGGGTGGGAAAGGTATATGTGCACTCAAGGAATGCTCATTCCATGCCCCTTTCACCTCACAGGGACCAGCAGTGGAGATCGGTGTGGCACAGCCCGTGGAGTATAGGGAGCCCGGGCCATCCAGCCAGCGATCCCTGAGATCGGCCACAACAAGAGCTCGCTGGCCTGCGAGCCACGGTGGTGCAGGCAGGAGGAGGCGCGGGTGCCCCAGACATTGACTGCCCCCATCCCACTGTCCATAACCCCCCAATAAATCTGTTTACCTCCACCCTCTGTCTCGTGTTCTATGTCCAGGTATGGGTGGCCAGGGGGAGAGGGGGGCACCCGCTGGGTGAGGCCGCTGTTGCTTGCCTGCCCAACCCAGTGCACCGAGGGGCAGGCCAGCATGGCCACTGCCCAGTTGGGTGTCCGGAACAGGTGCGTACCCACCCAGCATGGGATGACTGGCTACCGGGGGCCAGCATCCCCAGAACCCCATGGGTGGCAGTCCTGGGTGGGGCCTAGAGCCAGGCCAACCCTCATGACCCATTCCCCAGACCCCCTAGCCCCAACGCAGCACAGAGGCATGGTTGCCGTTATGGGGTACTACCCAGGTTTACTGAGAGGGTGCAGGGCTCTGTGGCCCGGGATGCGGGTCAGGCACAGCCCTGTCCTTGGCCACTTGGGCCACGATGCAGTGGCAGAGGGTGTCCCTGTTCTCTTCGGAGATGCAGCGGAATGCCCCGCCCTGGGCATGTTGGTACAGGGGTCCGGGGCACGGCCTCTGTAAGGGTTAGGATGTCCAGGGCAGCGCCTCCAGTCTCGCACACATTGTGCAGGTTGCAAGGTGCCAGGACAAGGATGGGGGTGTAGTTCAGGTCGAACTGGCTCCTGTTCATCAAGAGGCACCAGCACATCTTCAGGAGCCCAAAGGTCCACTCTACCACGCTACATGCAGACGACAGGTGCTCATTGAACAGGCGGTGGTCTGGGTTGCGCGCCACAGGATACGCCCTCATGAGCCACGGGCTGAGCGGGTAGGCAGGGTCCCCGATCACAATGGGGGCCATGGGCATGCCCTCTATTATGTGGTAGAGGTTGGGGGCAATCTCCCCGTCGAACATGCGTGCATAGAACAGGGATGCCCACAGTATCCGCGCATTGTGGCTCCGGCCAGACTGGTCCATGTACATGTCTATGAACAGGCCCCTGTGATTCATGACAGCCTGTAGATTGATAGAGAAGGCCTCCTTCCTCTTCATGTAGTCAATTCAATTAATTTTATTGTGGCACTAGCTTAACGCCATGGCCAAACAACTAAAAGCATAAAATAAGGTACAAAATACAAATACATACATAAAGATAAAAACAAACTGAAACAGCGCACGACGAGCCACATTACACAAAAGCATAGGTCGACAGCTCAATACACAGGGAAAATAATCCACATACATAGATAAATTAACGATTTACTCTTCAAATACCCTTCTCCAAGATAATCATCAACTCGGCTGTACAGCCTCAGGCAATTCATAGACCCTTCCTATATCAGCATCTTTCACGGTACTGTTCCGCTAAGATGACATAGGAAGCAACTATCTTTAGCTCCTGACTGTTGCTGGTCGTCAGTATACTAATGACTTTCCCCTCATCCATGGGGGGTTCTCTCCTGGCCCATAATGGCTTGAGCCAGGCTTCCCTCAAGCTCTCATGGAACGAACAATGTAGCAAGAAATGTGCTAAATCATCCAC
>QEPC01013748.1:1897437-1912699 GCA_003113815.1 Sphenodon punctatus
CCCCCCCAAAGGTCATAATCTGGGACTTTACAGGGTTTACAATTAACTCCTTGTCTTTACAATAAGACATCAACCCTTCAAGTTGGTAAAGCAATCCCCTTCTGGTTTGAGACAAAATTACAATGTCATCCGCATACATGAGTGCACCAATTGCCTCATTCTTAATTTTCGGGGGACAGCATTTGGGGGTGCTTAGCACACAAGGTAAATCACTCACATAAAGATGAAACATGGGGGCGAGCACACACCCCTGACGAACCCCTTTATTCACACTAATTGCTTGAGAAAGAGCTCCATTCTGTCCCACTCTAATCCTAGCAGTGTTCTCTGAATGCAAAGCAATTATCAATTCCAGAAGGTCCTTATCTATCCCAAGGTGAAATAATTTTAGCCACAGTTTCTGTCTAGTTACTGAATCAAAGGCCTTCTGGAAATCTATGAAGGCCAGGAAAAAATTTCCTGTCTTAATCCGCACATATTTATCCAAAATATGAGAGAGGACAAAGCAGTTATCTAGTCTAGAACACTGTTTCTGAAAACCAAACTGCTCTCGTGGTATACGGTGATTTCCTTCTACCCATTCCTCTAATTGCCTCAATAAAAGTTTGGCAAAGACTTTGCCCATAACCGGTAATAAACAAATTGGGCGGTAACAACCTGGATCCAGCGGATCTCCTTTTTTTAATAGAGGAACTATAATACTCTCCCCCCATGATCGCGGAGGACTTTTTTGTACATTGATCTGTGTAAAGAACTTTGTCAGTGCAGGGAGCCACCAAAAGGGGGCTGCCTGCAATACCTCTGCAACCAAAAAGTCCTGACTGGGAGCTTTTGCTTGTTTCAGTGACCTGATCACTGTCAACAGATCCTCCTCTTTTACTTGGGGGTCAAAACTCTTCTTCATTAATCTGTGTTGCTGCACTGGGACTGAAAAATCTTTCTCTGGGGTACCTGCGTGAAAGGCCCCAAAGAAGCTCTCCCAGAAAGTCATGCTTATCTGGGACCCCCTACTTTGGGGTCTGGGTCTCAGACCTTGATATATCAGAGCCCAGAAACATCGTAAGTCCTTCTGGGCTGCTGCTACCTTTATCCTAGCCCACATATAATTTGAAGCCAATGCCTTTTTGCTTTTAATCAGGGCTTTATAACTCCTTCTAGCATCCAAAAAAGCCTTTTTTGCCTGCTCCGAACTATACCGAACCCATTGAGCTCTTAAATTAAGGAGAGAGCGTTTTAGTTTTTTACATTCTCCATCATACCAATTATTTAAACGCGGTGTCCTTTCCCTCCATTCCTTAGACAGAACTTCTCTTTCTAAAATAAGTACAATCCTGTCATAGCATAGGTGCAGTTGTTCCATATCCAAATTACTTATATTAATCATTTCCTCTTTCATCTGCACCAGCCGAGGACTCCAGAGTATTTCTAGCAACTTAACTAACACTGAGTTAGACCACATCACTCTAACTCTTCCTGTATCCAACGTACATACTTGAGAAGTAGAAACCCCCCTTAAGTTTATGTTTACTGCCAAGGCTTCATGGTCTGATTCAGGTCTGGGTACTAATCTAAATGAGGAAAAATATTCTAGCTGTGCCAGATAGACCACTATATAATCTATGGTACTCCTACCATTTTTATGAATAAAGGTAAAGTCCCCTTCCGGGTCTCATGTAGTCAAACTTTGCATGGGGGGACTGTATGATGGGGATGTGGGTGCTGTCGATGGCCCGGATGCAGTGGGGGAACCCCAGTTCCTTGAAACCCCATATCACCACCTCGGGATCGTGCAGCTGGATGACCTGCTCGAGGAGGAGCTCCACGATCAGGTTGCACACATCATGGAGGGCCCTGTTCATGGTGGCCATCCTCACCCGAACTGCTCCTTCACATATGAATCCGGGGTGGCCAGTCACCACACCGCCATGACCATTCGCATCCCTGGCAGCAGCGGGAAGCGCATGTTGGTCTCCATCCTCCACAGGTAAGAGGCTCCCTCCTGGGCATAGCCTCTCCCCTATACCTGGGTCCTGCTGGTTCTCCAGTCCTGCAGCACCTTGGACAGTGTAAACCAGCAAGGCTTTCAGGGAGATGTTGCTCCTTTGCCTCCCTGGCAGAGACTGAGTTCCCAATCCCCACTCAGACGTCTTCTCTTATATACTAAGTCGTGGCCAGGCTTCCTCACTCCAGCCTTAAAGGGCCAGTAACCTGCCCATTCTGTTACAAGGGGTTTTCAGCCTGTTACCCCACAGGCTCTTCCCCAGCTATGGGGCTGGCCCTGCCACACCCCTAGGCGGGCACAGCCCTCCGGCTGACCCCCACAAACCCCTTTCTTAAAGAGGTAGCAGCCACCCTGGACTGCTCCCTGCTACACCCTTCATAAATATTTCTGACAATTTTGGAACTAAAAAGGATCGATAGGTGGTTGAAACAAAACTAGATGTTAACATTGTTGAAATAAAAGTTTGAAAATGTTTTCAATTTTGAATAATTTTTCAAATGAAGATTACATATTTCTTTTTAACAGGCTTGTCTGAATCCCAAAGGGATTACACAAACAGACAGATTTCACATTCCCAGATTCCAGTGCCTCTGTGCATCAGAATATGAACCGCTTTTAGCTATGGATTTGGGGGATCCTAAATAGTTCTTAAGTTTAATAAGTAAAACCTTTTAGTTCCCCCTCAGGTATGACCCCAGCGTTCTGTATCAGCATGTTTTTGTTCATCATACAAGAAGGGTCAAAGCAGATCCCTGAATTATTTGATGAGTTGTAGACAGGCTACATACTGGGCCTTGCTGTCATTAAACAGCTGCTGCAGAGCTTTGGAGCCTGTCTGAATGCCCTCTCCTCCCCCCTCAAGCAAATCACCACCAGTTCAAGGACCAGTTGCTCCTCAGTAAATCAGGAATAGTTTGTTTTGGGGTCCATGTAAACAAATTGTCTGGGCAAATTTTCCTGTGGGCTAGTTCACATAGTGTACCACACATTTGGCCTCCCTGACACAGCAACCACAGGCTGCAGTTTCAACAACCAACTCCAACTCCCTCTCCAAGTGGACAACACTGCCCCCCTGATCTGTGGTTTTGGGAGGAGGGGGGTGTAGGAGAAAATAGCATTGCAGAGCGAAACAAGTGCCTGGTGCCCCTCACAAACCTGCCCTCAGGGCAATATGCCCCACAGCAACTGGTTCATGTAGGCAGTTTGGCCCAGAGCAAATTACACCCGATTTACAGAGGAGCAAGTTACTCCAGTGCAAACTCAACTGTCCATGCTGGAAGAATGCTTTGGTCTCAGGGAAATTGCAAAGGGTTCATCTGGGTACTGCGCTAGTCTGAAAGCATCGGCCTCTGAGGGACGTACAACAAAGCCCCAGTGCAGGGGTGGGGAGGGGTGGTTTGTGAGGCCTGGGGAAATAGGTTCTTCTTGGGTAAAGAAATTCCCTTGTGGCACATAGTAGAACTCTGTACAATTCAGCTCTGTAGAGAAAGTACAGTTTGCTGTGTTTGTCTCTACTGTCTATATTTTAGACCAAGTAGTAAAGTGATCTCTTTTATTGGACCGACTCCAGTTGGTGGAGGTATGCAAGCTTTTGGACCTCACAGAGTCCTTCGTCAGGCAACTCTGGGGTTACAAAACCCAGACTGTAACCCCAGACTTGTCTGACGAAGGACCCTGTGAGGTCTAAACGCTTGCATACCTCCACCAACTGGAGTTGGTCCAATAAAAGAGATCACTGTACTACTTTGTCTATACAACCCAGCTCTGGCTCCATGGTGACGCATGGGTATCAGGGGCAGGGATGCTTTCTGATCTACTCATTTGGGGGCATGAGAATAGCTGGTGGGCAGCTGGAATAGCTGGAGTCATTCCAGACAATCCTAGTTAGTGCTGCTCCAAGCTTACACTATTGGAGTTCAGGGGCATGTTTAGCCTTCTATATTACTTACTTCAGGGATACCAGTCCTCTCCGTGAGGGTTCATGCCAACTGTAAACACTGAGCAAATACCAAGGGGAACGGGCTACCCAGGAAGCTAACCATTCTGCAAACAACTAAGTGTTAGGTATTAAGGGACTTAGCAGGAATAATGAACACCCATTCTCTTTTCACTCTTATTTATTTTATTTTATTTTATTTATTTTCTTCAATTGCTTGACTGCCCCCTCCTGCTACAGCTGCTCAGGGCAGCTCTCAACATATTAAAACCATAAAAATATATATAAACATAGATAACACCATCAATAAATAAACAAAATATAAAATTAGCATTAAAAATACCCCAAGGCGGAACTAAAAACCCTCCCTCCCCACCTCCCACCCATCATCTGTCTCCCTCACCAAAGCCTGACAGAATAGCCAGATCTTACACTGTCTACGGACAGAGGGAATATCTGGGGCCAAGCAGACCTCTGACAGGAGGAAGTTCCATAGCCTTAATGCAGCCACCGAGAATGCCATCCTCATTGTCACCACCCAAGATACTCGGACAACCCCGAGGAGGGTGACTCCAGTTGATCACAGGGGCTGATCCAGGACCTGGGGTGTGGGGGTGTGAGATGATCCCTCAGATAGGTGGGGCCCAGACCATATAGGGATTTATAGGTCAAAACTAGCACCTTGAATCGGTCCCAGAAGACTATAGGCAACCAGTGCAGAACCCAGAGGACTGGTGTTATGTGCTTGCTGTGATCCGTCCCCGTAACGAGATGGGCTGTTGTGTTTTGCACCAGCTGCAGTCTCCAGACCATCACCAAGGGTATTACTAATCTGAAATAAGTACATGCCACTTGTGGGTTGGTTTTTGCCTGAAGGAATTTACTGCACAAGCAAAACCTTGCACAGCAGTTTTCAGCTACCAGCACAAACCACTTAATCCAACAGACAACCCATGGGGGAAGCCAGCTCAGACAACCTTTCCCCCTGGATTGGGGTTTTGTGTGAATGCACCCTCCATGTTCATGAGAATAAGATATATATATATTAGCAGCAATCAAAAGGTGATAAAGGCACTAAACTGAAACTCAGGAGGCCTCCTACTACTACTTATTTCTAAAGCACTACTGGTTGTACGCAGAGCTGTATCCAGGTCTGTCTTCGATCCTGAACACATCACTTTTTGCCTTTGGGTCTTTTGTTCCTCACCTGAAAATAGTCCTTCCTCTTCTTTGTGAATTGCTGCCAGTAGCCCTTACTGTCCCCATTCTTCCTGTTCTCCCCAACCCAAACGAAAGCATATATGGAAAGCAGGGGGAAGCCCCACTGCTCTCCACAGCTTCAGTGTTGTCCCCAACCTGCGAAGGAAGAGGATTGGGGCTTAAAAGATCAAGGCAAAGTGTGGTTGCATCAAGACTAAGTTGTAAGCAAGCACAATATGAGAGACTGTGCAATGTCTTTATTACTTACATGGTGCACAAGTTAAAGCAGGAACCTTAACTTATAATTTCCATGTCTTTTGGAGCATGACTGAATTAGTAAGAGCCTTAACTCCTCTCTTAAACTGAAGACTTTTTGATCTAAGAATTTCCCTATTTTTTGAAAGGGGAATGTGTACTAAATTCCCCCTACTGCTGCAGTACCAACCAGAGTTTGATTGGCAGCCAGCCAATGAATTTCCCTTTCATCTCCTGCTTTGTCATTTTCACCAGTGGAATGTTTTTTCCACCTGAGAGCAGCCTCCTTAATTTCAAAGGACGATCAGGGGAGAAGGAGAGATTGCTTTGCAGACCCTCCTCACTAGACAGTTTTCCTTGCAACTCCAATCTTTGTCAGTCACATGCCTAAAAGAATTCTATCCAACTCATGTAAAATTCCTCAGTGCACGTAACTACATACAATCTCTCCCTTGATTCTATCCCTTTGCCGGGGGGGGGGGGGGGGAAGTGAGGAAGCTGTGTAGAGAAAATGAAACAAAAGTAAGGGGGCCTGGGTCCTTGCATCAGTTATTCTATCTGGTTCCCCATCATTTCAGCTGTTCCCAGTGTCCTCTCACCCATCATTCCACCCAATCTCTGCACCCCATCATTCCAGTTACTTCCTCCAGCCTCTTATGTGCCATTCCACCCAGCTCGTCATAATTTCAGCTGCTTCTGGAGACCTCTTACCCATCTTTCCACCCTGCCCTTCCCTCACTCCCCCTCCCCCCATTCCAATCACTCATGGTGACCTCCTATCCGTTATTCCACTCAGACAGTCATTCTAGCCACTCCCGGTGGTCTCTTATCCATTATTCCACCCAGCGCCCCACCCCCATAATTCCATTCCAGATGCTCTGAATGGCCTCCTACCTGTCATTCCACCCAGTTCCCTTCCCTGTCTTACCATTTCCTTTACATGGCTTCCTCACTTCTCCCCCTATGCCTGTCCTTTTTTAGTCTCTCCCTCCTCACTCACCTTCTTTGGCATTTCAGATCCTCCCCACTTCCTTTGTTTTTGTTAAGCATTCATCATTTATTGGTTTGCTGCCCATTAAAGGCTACTGGCATTCCCAAAGCCCCTTTACTTCCAATTGGTATTCCTACTGTCTCCATTTTTTCTAATCCTTGTGCCTTGTCAGTTTCACCTGCTGGGGAGTTTGCTTGGCAACTGAAGCAGTCAGTGAATTTCCCTTTCAGTCCCATCTCTGCCCGTCCATGATTTGCAATAAATGCCACTCACATCCGTACAACAGCCTTAATGAAAACTTATCTCCCCACATATAACACAACAGAACGTTAGTGAAACAGCCAACAGGGAAGCTGCTTTTCTCACTCTCCCCACTTGCCAAAATGGGCACTTCAAAACATCAGAACTTCAAAACTATGCAACTGATTTTCAGAAACTAAAAACACAAAATCCATTCAGGCCACATTTGAATTTTTTAGCACTGCTATATTTCTTAATACTGCTCCCAGAACTAAGTCTCCATGAGCAAGAAACGTTGCATAGGAGAGAAAATGTCATTCTGCCTCCAAAATTAAAATGTCTATAACTTTCTTGTTTTTCACCCAATTTGCCTGAATTTTGGACAGATTCTATCCCTCACGCAAGTGATCTTCCCTGATAAATATATAACAAACAGAATGTTCATGATTTTAACACAGTGATGCAGCCACCTTAACTATAGAGCTGCTCCCATGCTCTATAATGGGTAAAGAATGGGAATAAGGAAGGTGGCCCGACTAGTAATCCACTGGACCCAGAGAAATCCTGGGGAGTCTCAAGATGCTAGGGAAGCAAAATTATAGACTATTTCTAGTGCATTATTTTCAGTCCCCTAGTTCTTACCCTTCTATAAATGTTAGATTAGTAAAACTAAGAACAGGCACGGCACATCACTTACTTTTTTCACACGTAGGTTCTGGGCAGAACATCTGTCACTGCACCACTTTTGTCCTGCATTGCCCTTGCTGAGCTTATTATGTTATTACACTGAAGTAATGGGTAATAATTATCTATGCAGTTTTTATTCTAGTTTTACTGTAATCACTTCGGATTTTGCAGTCACTGAAAAGTACAATGCCACTTTTGCCCACCCAAAAAACAGAAGTCACAAATTTGATAGGACTTGGACAATCAGTTTTGAGAGATGAAGTCTAAAATCAGGACCAGGTTAAATGATATGCAGAAATAGGGAGAGCAGGCCAAGTTTCACTTTGTGGCCTCCAGTCCAGACCACTTAGATTATTTGTCGGCGCATGCTGAAATGAGACAAAGGACACAATGGAATGGGTTTTAATGGCTGCACTCTTGAATCCAGTTCCAGCAATCTAGGTGGGGTACACTGCCCCGGTAATGTGGGTCCAGACAGAACAATTAAACTATCATCATAAACCATAACTCCAGACAGTACAATTAAATTATCATAAACCATAACTGCAGGTGAGCTGGCCTTGATGCACCCTCAAGGACAGTCCCCAATTTTCATTTACTGAGCCTCCCTCCTGCGCACACTGTATGGCATGGGTGAGAGAGGAATATTAACCCTTTAGGAGCAGAGTAAGGAGTCAAGCACCTGAGGGCAGGAGGGCTGCATCTGCCTGTTGTTGCACCAATGTTCATTCCTCCCAGGGAGGCAGCCCCAGTGTTCGCCGCACCCTGCTACTGTGCCAGGTGCTGTCTCCCCATCTCTTAAGGAGATGACTCAGCATTTTATTCTAACAATTTAACTTCCAACGCCATGACAATACTGAACCCCAACCTACAAAGTGTGTGACATTGTAATATTAGGCTAAACACCCCAGCCAACAGGCCATTTTAATTGTTTCTGAACAGTACTGTGAGGAAGGCAAAAACCAGGAATCTTTAAGCCAATCTGGGGTTCCCATAAAAATTCCTTTCTGGCCCCAAATGGTGACTGGCTTACTCCCACAGTACAAGGAAGTGGGTGGGTGGGTGTTGCCCACCACAATTGCGGGGAGCTTGGGGGACAGGCTTTATAAAGTCACCCCAAAGTCTCGCCTCGCTATTGGCAGGTGTGGGGGCCATGTTCACTGTGTTCTCCCCATCGTGACTAGAGACAGCCCTGCTCCAAATGGGTTTACATTTGAGGATGGACAAGGGAGAGGAAACAAGTGAGAGGGAATTCACGCTTCATTGCTTAGCAACAAGGGGAGGAAGTGGATCCTGGAGGAAGTGTAAGAAGGGTATCAGTGAGCAAACTAGGGAAAGCTTAATGGAAGAGATAGGTTTTAAGGAAGAATTTGACTGTTGCATGGAGGTCATGAAGGTGAAGATGAGAAGTCTGTGCTGGGTGTGAAGGGGGAGAACCAGAGCCAGTGGAGAAATCAGAGAAGGGGCTGAGCAGGATCAAAGTTGTTGGCTATGTGGTTGATCTTTGGTGCAAACAAACCCTACAGGCATGTGACTTGTTAAACTAACACCTTTATTGCCTTGTTCTTAAACAAATTATAGTTTACGGCTCGGCAGATGTGCATACATGCTGACTGACCCCGAATGATGGAGTCCCACTAGGTCATCCCCCTCTCCCACAACTCATGCTGCAGTATATTAAGCATCCTGGTTAATCCTGCTTCCAATAGGTGTCAACTACAATTTCAAAAGGTAACATGTTGGCTTTTGCTTTAGAATTCTGTCTGTGATCCTAGAAACTTCATGGATGATTATCCCAAGAGATCTTGCAGAGATCTAGTGTGCAAGGAAAATTCCAAGACAGGTCAAGGCTTATTTGATATGTTATTCACTGATGAATAAGGAGTGCCAGGAAGGTATCTTGGCTTGGATACACTTGCTGCAAGATGCCAACTGACTGATGGGGAGCTACACCACTTTTCTTTTTCTTCTGTTGTCTTTATTTTTCGCCATGCAGAAAGAGAAAGTTTAACTGTTAAGGCACGTCAGTGTGGTTTTTTTCTAATACAGGAAATATTGCAGCCCAACACCTCTTGGTGCCCTGCCAGCTGTACCCGTTGCCCACACTCAGGCACTGGCAGACTAAAAGTTCAGCCCTATGTGTCTTTTTTTTTTTCTGCCTGCTCCCCTGAAGGGCTCACGGAAATTTCATTTTCTGCACATTCCTCTCTTCTAGGCCACAGTTGCTGTGCTGGCAGTACATCCAAGAGAAAATCACTGTGTTGCCTTCTTCTGCCCCCTCACTTCTCTCCTGAAAACTTGTCAGGAAAAATTGGACCATGTCAAATTGGAGTCATTCCACTGATGTTACAGGAATTACTTCAGTCTTATAACAGCAAAACTTTAATCAAAATTTCATCTAGAAATTATCTTTATTATCTACATCTTCTGTAACTGAAACTATAATTTTTTCTATATATGCTTGACTTTCCAAATTACAGAATTATCCAGATTGCCACTTCCTTCAGGCAGTCAAACTGGAGCTTTAGGTAGGCCAGAAGAGGGATTTAGCTCCAGGCTGGTATGCCCTGATGAGACTATTCCAGCCCACGATTCAGTTCTAGCAACAGCCACCACATACGACAGCTTTGGTGGCTTATTTTAGATGGGCATAAAGATTTTTGAAGATCAGAGTTAGAAGAGATCTTAAGGGTTATCTAGTCCAACCCCCTGCTTGGATGCAGGATAAATACCACTACAACATCCCTGACAGATGGCTGTTTTTGAAAACCTCTAGCAATGGAGAGCCCACCACCACCCTAGGCAGCTTGTTCCATCCCCACGTAGCTCTTACCATTAGGACGTTTTTCCTGATAAGTAACCAAAGCCTGCCTTCACCTGCCGTAACATGAGCCCATGATTTCTAGTCCTGGCCTCTGTAGCAAAGCAGAACTGTTCCTTGCCATCTTCTTGGTAGCTGTCCTTTAGATATTTTTAAAATGCCATCACGTCTTCCCTTCACTAGGCTAACTGTACCCAGTTCCATCAACCTTTCCTCATAAAACTTGAATCATAATATGGCCAACACATTGAATTGCCATGGAATGCAAGCAATAGGTTAGCACCACATACCAAGCAGAAGATTTAGCTACTCCTGTTGGCTTGCCTGTCTTCAAAAGCAGTCACCCACATCTTGGAGAAGCTAAAGCTTATATAGTGAATTTTCACAGTAAGGCCACAGTCTTCAAACTACTTGGTCTGGAGTGGCCCTGTTGAGAGAGGAGAGTCTAGAGGGCAGATGAAGTGAGGTGGAGACAAAGAGAGTAGATGAGGTTGGAGCAAATAGTCAGTTGTTACAGGGAAGAGAATGGCCAGAATCAAAAGCACTCGCAACCAGTATGATCGATCGCAGCATAAGAGCAGTTTAAAGGCCTATGCTGTGGCGGTGCAGGCATCAAAGAAGCAGTTCTTTGCTGCCCTTATTGCATCTGCAAAGTCATGTCCAGCTGAGCTTTTCCAGGTGGTGAAAGGCTTGGTCAGTCCTGCCTGCCTCCACGTGGACCTGGACCAATCCAGTGACCGCTGTGACTGGTTTATTGAGTACTTTGTAGATAAGATCGCTCGCATCCGCCACGATTTTGGTACCACAGTTATTGCAGAGAATCATCTTGGGGCTATGGATGCCCCGTCCTGTCCTGTTTTGTGGGATCAGTTTCAGATGGTGGTGCCTGCCGATGTAGAGTCCCTGTTGGGGTCTGTTCGTGCCACTACTTGTGAACAAGATCCATGCCCGTCTTGGCTGGTGAAAGCTAGCCAGGAGACATTACGGTCGTTGCTGACTGGGGTGGTTAGTGCCTCCCTTCGGGAGGGCAGGGTGCCTGACTCCCTAAAGGAGGCTGTGCTTAGACCCCTGCTCAAGAAACCATCTCTTGACGCTGATGCTCCTGCCAGTTATCGGCCGGACTCTAACCTTCCCTTAGGGAAGGTTACTGAACGGGCTGTGGCACGGGAGCTCCAGGAACATCTGGACCACACCAGTTTCCTTGATCCCTCCCAGTCTGGGTTTCGGCCTGGGTATGGTATGGATATGGCATTGTTGGCCTTGGTTGATGATCTGTTTGGCATTGGACCAGGGTCATCAGACCTTACTGGTCCTGCTAGACCTTTCAGCTGCATTCAACCTAGTCGATCGTGAGGTGTTGGTGACTCGCCTGCGGGACCGTGCTGGAATTGATGGAACGGTCTTGGACCAGTTTTGTTTGTTCTTGACTGGGAGAACTCGCCAGGTGGTCTTGGGGGAGTGTACGTCTTCCCCTCAGGACCTCACATGTGGAGTCCCACAGGGTGCCATTCTGTCCCCCCTCTTGTTTAACATCTATATGCAGCCATTAGGGGAGATCGTGAGGGGATTTCAGGGCATGCAGTGTCATCAGTATGCTGATGACACTCAGCTCTCTCTCTCCTTTTCAATCGACCCAGGCCATGCAGTTTCCTTATTTTCCCAGTGCCTGTCAGCTGTGGGGGCTTGGATGAGGTCAAGCCATCTGCAATTGAATCCTGACAAGACGGAGGTGATGTTGGTGAGCGAGGGCTTGGGGGACCTGGGGGTGGTTGAATCTCCTCTTGTTGGCGGGCTTTGCCCTCCCATGGTCTCTCAAGTGCGGAGTCTGAGTGTGCTCCTCAATTTGTGTCTCAGTCTGGAATCTCAGGTTGTGGCTGTGGTGGGCAGTGCGTTCTGGCAGTTACATCTTGTCCAGCGGCTTCGGCCGTATCTCTCAGACTTCGACCTCGCCACTGTCATCCATGCCTTCATCACCTCGGGGCTGGATTACTGCAATGCGCTCTACGTGGGGCTGCCCGAGAAGCTGGTCTGGAGGCTGCAGCTGGTGCAGAATGCAGTGGCCCATCTCCTTATGGGGGTGGGTCGCAGGGAGCACATGACACTAGTGCTCCGGCCTCTGCACTGGCTGCCTATAAAGCACCAGGCGAGGGTCAAGATGCTGTTTTTAACCTTTAAAGCCCTTCACGGCCTGGACCCTGCTTATCTGCGGGACCGCCTCACTCCCCATCTGCCCATGCGACCCTCGAGATCATCCGTGGGAGCCTTTTTGGAGGTTCCCCGGGTTAGGCGGGTGGCCACCGATGTTAGATCTTTTTTGGTGGCCGCCCCTGTGCTGTGGATTTTGCTCCCTGAGGAGGCTTGGTTGTCTCCCACTCTCCTGCTATTTTGGCGTGTATGTAAGACCTGGCTGTTCCGTCAGGCTTTTGTCGGGGGGTGGAGGTTATTTTGTCCCTCCCCCCCCCCCCCCCCCCCCCCCCTTTTTTCTTAAATTGTTTTTTTTAAAATTTATTGTTTTATTGATTATTGTTGTTCGCCGCCCTGGGCTGCCCTGTGGGCAGGAGGGGCGGGATATAAATTTTACATAAATAAAATAAATAAAAATCATCCATCTTCCAGAAGTGGCTTGGCAGGCTTCACCTCCCTGGAGTATCTAGTATGATCTGTATGAGAGTAACACCTGGAGACTCAAACCAGACTCTATTGTGCTGGGCACAGAATGTACGTAGAATAAAACCATCCCCGCACTGAGCAGCCTGCCATCCCCATGTGGGGTTGACACCTGTGGTTTTGACCCTGACACTCCCATTGGCCTATGGGAGTGTCAGGGTCAAAACTGCAAGAGGTGTCAACCCTACCACCATGTGAGACAAGACACAATAAATGGGCATAGTCAATCAGTGGAAGGGAGGACAGTGGAACATGCATTAGATTCATTAGTCATATAAGGCAGCTAGTGTGCGGTGAGGATTTGATTCAATCCAATTTTGTTTCTTCATTTGCTTAAGACATTTCATCTTATGATTACTAGTAAATTTCCCCCACAAACATTATAAAATCCCTCGCTGCCTAATGTTGCAAATTATTTATTTATTTCTATTTCTAAAATATGCCGCTCCCTCCTGCCTCAGGCATCTTGGGGCTGCTCACAGCATTTTAAAACATATTAAAATACACAATAAACAACAATTAAAACACTAAATTAAAACCCATCTCTACCCACTCTAACCCAACCCAGGGTAGAAAGTGGGAAGGAAACGATGCATTGACTTTGCTCCTCTGCTTTCTTGTGTGACACATCACAGAATTGTGTCACCAGAAATGGTTCTGCAATGATATACGTTGTGAAATCTCCACATGTAACATGGGGAAGGTCATGATCTCAAAGGAATTTGTATGAGCCAGAGGGAAACTTATTGTTTGGGAAGTTTGCTCAAGGTAGGTGAATCTTAGCCAGGAAATTAGCATTGTAAAGCCTCAAAAGCCAGGACAATCAATCCACATAGGTGATAGCAGCCATCTTTGTGAACTTAGGTTAAGACTATACAATAGCTAAATGACCAACAATGGAAGTTAATCAAAAACTCAAAGCAAGGTGACTTGAAGAGTTAAAAGGCATGCTTAGGACAAGAGAGAGAGAGAGTTGACACGATCAGTATGTGAAGATCACACCTCCCGGCTAAAATGCAGCATGCCTGTCTGCGAACATCAAAGACAAGACTTTGGCCCTCTGGAACAGGGGATAGGTAACTAACAGAGAGGGAACCTGATCAGTTAAGCTAGCATTGTTTATTGTTTTGATTTAATTTTCTTACACACCTTCTGTATTCACTCTGAACCTGTATTATCTGTTTTAGTTTTTATATACATTTTTAAAAACAAAATTTATTTTGTAAAATAAATTCAACTGTTACAGAGTGCGCATCCATCAGTTGTCCTTTCCTCTTCAATAATACATAAATCATAAAGAAATTGATGTGTGTCATATCAACCGAGCACTCTATATGTCATAGTCAAATAGGTAAGCTCTCTCACTCAGTTCACCATGGATTTTTCCACAACTTTCAGACAAGGTAACCAATCAATTATTTTTTTTCCCCCATGCCCTTAATTCTAGGCAATATTTTTCCCATATTGGCTAGAATTCGTACTGTCCATTGTTCAGTCCTGGGAGTTTTTATATACATCTTTCTCATTGTAAAGCTTCTGTCTCTGTGGTTACTGGCACTGGGGGAAATCTTGTCTTGTCACCAAGATGAGCCTAACCTATTTACTTTTCTGATGACTGTGGACCCCTGAGACAAGTAGCAAAGGATTAACCCCTTGCGAGCAGGCACACTCTGGGGAGAGAGGTGCCCAGTGGTTACTGTAAGTGGGGTAATTGAGTCATAGGTGGTCCTTTGGGGTACAGCCAGAAAGAACTGACCACGAAGTCAGTTCAACATGAACTGGCCATGAGGAAGACAAATGATGGTAGTTCTCAGCCCATCACCATCACCAAAGAGCCAGCTGGTACAGCAGTTCACATAACTTGTTCCCCAGCATGATGAATCCCATGGCACTGAGGAATTCTTTACCACTTTTGAGAAGATATACAAGAGAAATGAGATTCCGGTCGAGCTGACAGTTCCTGTCATTATGTCAAGACTCACTGGTTAAAGCATAAAGAGTATGCCTGTAAACTGAGGGATTTTTTGACTGAATGGCTCAAAGACATGGGGGTGAGCACGTATGACAAAGCAGCTGGTTTATTTGCATTGGAACAGTTTCTAAACATGTGCACTACTGCCGTGAAAACAGGGGTTTTAGGGGGCCAATGCGCATGCGCGGATAGCCGGTCGCGCCGATCCCGAGCTCCTCAGGCATACCCGCTACCGCGCTACAAAACACAGGAAAAACGGCAAATTAAGCAAAAAAAAAGGGAAGACCCTGCAAGGGGAACGCTTGGGGCATGAGCCCACAAAAAAAAACCAATGAAAAAGGGCCACTCACCCGATATTGGCAACAGAAACAAACAACAGAGGCAGCACAGGAAGTAGCAGGGGTGAGTGAAAAAATGGCGGCCGCGTCCTCCCCCACAGCCTCAGGAAACATGGAGCCAGATCAACAGGCTACCATGGACATAATATTAAA
>QEPC01013748.1:1930004-1954566 GCA_003113815.1 Sphenodon punctatus
GGTTCAGGAAGGACAAGCCGTTCCCCACCTAGATCATCACCGGGGTGCAGGCTCTGAGGGTTCTCTCACTCTCTCTCTCTCTCTCTCTCTCTCTCTCTCTCTCTCACACACACAGACACACACACATGTTCACACACTCATTCTCCATTCACTCTCAAGGTTGAGGTAGTCAGGGCACACAATAGGCAAACGCTCAAGGGGCCAGTCTCACAGGGCAAAGCTCTGATCACCAGCACGGGAGCTCTGCTGAGTCCTCCCTTATAAGCAGTGCGACAGCATTCTTCTGGCGCAGGCGTGCCGAGCGACTGGGCGGCGGCCTTGGGGGCGTGGCTGTGGGACGTGAATCAGCGCAGGGCGAGGCCAGCCCTGTAATTTCTGTGGCGTGATACTGCAGCGAGCCCGGGGGTGTGACCAATTGCCGCAGTGATGCTTCTTCCTGGTTAGCTCCTGCGGCCTCAGCTACTGCCGCGGGGCAGGGTGCTAGGGGCTCAGACACCGCTGATGCCTCTGGCGGTGCCTTGAGGTGCGTTCAGGAGAGGCGTGCCTGGGAGCCCTCCTGTAGACCCCTGGACCTCGGGGCCTGGCTTCTTGGGGCGCGCCTGCCCCCCCCACCTCCTCAGGCCCCAGGGCCTGACACATTCACTGAGTTCTTCCAGCCAGAGGTGAGCAGAACCAGTCAAGAACAACTCCACCGACCCTGGCCTGGTTCCACAGGCAAGTCACCAACATCTCATGGTCAACGGCATAAAAAGCAGCTGACAGATCTAATAGAATCGCAGGGTCGATCGACCCCAATCCAATTCTCAACAGAGGTCGCCGACCAAAGCCACAAGCGCAGTCTCAGTACCAAAACCCAGACAAAAGCGATTCAGGAAACTGATACCAGTCAGATGCTCCTGCAACTGCTGAGCCACAACCCATTTAATTTTCCCTTTTTAGGGAAGATTATTGGAGACAGACCTATAGCTAGCGAGGGCGTCAATGTCAAGCGATGGTTTTTTGAGCAGAGGCCGCACCACCACCTCCTTGAGGCAGCTGAGCACTCTGCCCTCCCGTAGAGTATCTGTTTTAGTTACAGATTATCTGTTTTCATTTTTATATACAATTTCCTCATTATAAAGCTTGCTTGTGTGTCGTTACCTGTACTGTGTACTGACTGTGGGAAATCTTGGTTTAACACCAAGACAAGTCTAACTCATTTACTTTTCTGATTACTGTGGAGCCCTGAGAGGTGACAAAGAATTAGCCCCTTATGAGCTAGCACGCTCTGGGGAGAGTTGTGCCCAGTGGTTACTGTAAGTGGGGGTAATTGAGTCATGGCTGGTTCAGTGGCCCTTTGGGGGACAATCAGAGAGAGGGGAATCCCAAAATCCCAGTCACAAAGAGTGACACAGGTAGCCGCTACTGTGGGAGGAATAATATTAATTCCAAATCAAGTAACTTGGGCTTGTAAGAGAGCTTTCATGTAAAATATCTCCCAGGGTTGCTGTGCACAGCTGTCTGCTCTGTGATAGATGGAGTCACTGACTTTCAGCAGAATACTTTCTGTCAGAGGACAGATTGAGCTTTTAATGTTAGGGCTTTCCTCAGACTTATTTTTAATAGCAACATGTGCTGTTGAAATAAAATGCCACTCCAGCTATTCCTTAGAGGACTGTGATGCCATTAACCTCTCCAGGCTCAACACTATGAATGTTAAAGGCTGGCAAAGCTTTCTAGGAGTGGAAGTAAGGAGAAAGGGATGCGTATCATCTTTCTAACTTCAGTGACAGTGGGCCCACCTAGCGTTTCAGTGATTACTCTCACTGAAGAGCCCTAGCAGAGCAGGACACATGATCAATTCCACCTTCTTTATTTATAATAAGAACAATGCTGAACTGGGGAAAAGGCACAAAGAGGTCCAACCCTGGAGGGGTTCACATAGGGTGTTGTAAGAAGATAAATATAAGAAGCAGTGAGGTAACCAACTACAAAATAAAGAATTATTTAGTGAAACAAATCAAACACTAAATCACTGCCAGTCTACACTGTCAGTCCACTGCATCTGATCACCTAAAAATGAGGAGGGCCCAGTAAACATTGTCCAATATCAAATTTAGTGTGTGCTCCTGGCAGACAACATGCACTAATAGTAAGAGATACACTCGAGTCCCATTGAAGTGAATGGACAGTGAGTATGTGCCATCTTCCATAGGGCCACGCTGCTCCTGTTTAAAAGATACTAATTCACACAGTAGGTTGGATATTTGGAATTTGTGGCCAAAAGAAATGACTGAATGGTGAGACAAGGAATAAGCAATAATACACACACAAGGCAAGTCTGTGAACTAGGAAACCGAATGCATAGCTGTGTCTAATTATTATATGCAATATAACAAAAACTGCCCAACAAGCCCTGTATTCTAACTTGCAGCAGTTCAGGGCATTTCCCCTATGAGAAATCTTGCTGCCTTTGGCTAAGTCCACTTGTTTTCTGTTACCACCTTCCCCTGAAACACTAGACAGAGGTCACCAGTAGACTGAATGGCAGCTTCTGTGGGAAGCTGGCTGGCTCATTTGGATGACAATACTCAGCCTACTTTTCCAGGTTCTATCTATTGTCCTAGCACAGCTGGTGCTTGGTCTCTGAGCAGCTGAATCTTCATTAACATTCACCCTCCCCCTGTGCTTCTGTATTCACAAGGTACATTACAGGCCTGACAACTTTGTCCTTCAGGCAGCAGGGAAGAAACTTTATGGCCTGCTTCCCTGTAGCTGCAAATGTGTTGCTTGTCAACTTTCAGGATTTTGTTGTGGTGTTTGGCTTTGAGCTCCTGGATTAAGGTTCCAGGCATGGAGAAGCACATGGGGAGTCTGGAACACCTTTCCCCCATATCCCTGAAAATGTATCACTCAAAGGGACAGAAAGGAGGCTGCTAGCAGGGTAGGAATGGCCAAAACACCTGGTGCAGCAGCAGCCAATGCAACCCACCAAGCATAATTGCCACGCCAGTGTCCCAAGCATCTTTGGTGACAACCTCATCCACTCTCCAGCTGTTACAAGTAGGAGCATTGGGAGTTTGTCCTCGGAACCTATGATACCTGTAGCAAGGTGACTAGAGGGTCCACCATGGCTGGAAGCACCCTGTAACAGATTGATGGAGAATGTGGGCATCCTGTAGGGCCCTGCCAGGGGCCCAGAACACACAGTAGAACTATGCCCGCTGGAGAGAGCGAGGGGGTATGGAAGAGCAACATTTTATTAGACCACATACCCTCCGTTCATCAAGGCCAAGAAGGCTGGAGTTAGGACAAAGAACTGATGGACAGATACAGACAGACATCTCCTGGTCAGACATTGAGGAAATGGAGAGACTGGATCAGGAATGGAAGGTGGCCTTAACCCGGTCTGGAGACCTGGTGACATATCTTCAGAATTCAAACAGGGCAGTGACCCAGGCATTGTGGGTCATATTTGGGTGTTGGATTTCTGGAGAATAACACTGTCTGGGTTGGCAGCAATGCATGCATGAGCATAGCAAGGCTGACACTCCAGATAGAGACAATTGAGGTCTGAAGGGGAAAGGAAAACAGGAATGGGAAAGGGGTGGAAACCCCTGGTGATGACTTGAGAGCCTGTGGGAAGACACACTTCGAATGAACCTGGATATTTGTGTTGAGGTTAGAGAAGTGAGGAAGATTTATACCCGGGTTGGGGTGGAGATGAATTAAAAGGATTCCAGGTTTAGGAGTGCTGGATGGAAGGGTGGATCAGCCTCCCAACACCAGTGTGCGATGAAATGGGTTTGGGAAGAAGACAATAAGAGTAAGGGCACAAGGTCAATTGTCCCAGGGCCCCAAAAGGGGCTGAAGGGGCTGAGAGCCCAGTAAAGAGACCAAAGAAGGAACAGAAAAGGGCTGAGAGCCCTTATCACTCAAGGGTAGGAATCCCTTCAAATCAACAGCTGAGAGTCTAGAGTTAAGTCAACTTAGTGGTGTGGGCCAGATAGATGGGGAGTTGGAGGCCAGAACCCTGAACCAGTGGGCAGAGGCCCGCTAGGCTGGAAAGTAGGAAGGGGGCTGACAGCTCAAAGATCTGGACTCAGGCGAGTGGGACTCCCTGGCCCAGGTTAAAGACTACAAGTGAATGGAAATCCCCAGATCCACAGCATAGAGTCAACTGAAGGGCTAATGGTAACCTATAAAGATAATGGGGCATGGAGAAGAGGGGCCTGAGCTCCTGGACCCTAGATTGAGAGGGAGGGAAATATCTGGACTAGGCGGAGTGGGACTCCTTTGCCCAGGTTAAGGACTGAGAGTCCAGTAGAAGTAATGGGACATAGAGGAGAGTAACCTGAGTGGTTCCTGGGTCTTAGTTTACTAAGCTGGAAACTAAGAGCTCCATGGATGGTGGGGAGAGTGAGTGGAACTCCCCTGACCAACACCTGAGGAGGGACTGAATACAGCCTAACAATTCTCTTCTTCATCCTTCCCTCCTGGTGTCTGTTTTGCACCCCTATATCCACTATGTTCCCTTTCCTGTTGTAAAATTGCATATGATCATGTCCTCTCTTTATTTTATTTTATGTATGTGGTATGTATCTGCAGTTTCCTGTAGTTTATGTCTATGGATTTATGCACTGAGGAAGGATTTCATCCGAAACACATTTGCCTTTTTTTTTTTTAGTACAGTAGTGGTATCAACTGCCTTTTAGTAGTGTTTATATATGTGCCAATTGTTGGGGTTCTTTTGAGTTCAAAATTACTGGCATTGTTGCATTTTTTGTTGTATTGGAGTTGTTTTCTGTGTATTATCATATAGTATACCTTATATATAAATTTTTGTGTGTGGATTGTATATATTCTGCTGCCTTTTGCTGTACTTGAGTGGAACTCCCCTGACCAACACCTGAGGAGGGAATGAGGGGCTTATTGGCAGACAGGTGGGGAAGGAGCTGGAAGCTCCAGTAACTATAAAGGGTGAGTAGAGGGGAAAGTCTCCCAACTACCCAGATGGGGAACTTTAGAAAGAGCACTAAGGTGAAGTGGGGCTCCCCTGAGGTGACTGAGGTATTATTTATTTTTTATTTATTTAAAAAAATTGTTGCCACAGGCAACTCAGGGCAACTTACAATCATTAAAAACAATTAGAATAAAATATCATAAAAGGAGGGGGGGAAATAACACAACCCCCCGCCCCCCACTACCCATCTCCCCCACCAAATGCTTGGAGAACAGCCAGGTCTTACAACTTCTCTGAAAGGAAGGAAGATCCGGGGCCAACCGGGCCTCTACTGGAAGGGAGTTCCACAGCCACAGTGTGGCCACCGAGAATGCCCTCCCCTGCATGGCCCCCGAAAAACCAGGAGACCTCGAGCAGGGCACCCCCGGATGATCACAGGGGCCGATCCAGGTCCCGGGGAGTGAGGCGATCATGCATATAGGCAGGGCCCAGGCCATTTAGGGCTTTATAGGCCAAGACCAACACCTTGAATGGGGCCCAGCAAACCACCAGCAGCCAGTGCAGAGAATGGAGCACTGGCGTAATATGCTCCCGGCGGTCCAGTCCCACTAAGAGATGGGCCACCGCCTTCTGCACCAGGTGCAATTTCGGAGCCGTCACCATGGGCAGGGCCCCGATTCTTCTGCAAAATATTTTCCAAAATTCTGTGACCCAAAATGGAAAATTCTGCGACCCATATGGCAAAATTCTGCGACTCACATGGCAAAGCAGGAAACCCACCCAGAAAAACCACATGGCAAAGCAGGAAACCCACCCACAAAAACACATGGCAAAGTGTATTTTTGCCATGTTACACACACATTACACACACAAACTGTAAAATGCAGAGCGCACAGCGGGACCCCCTCCCCCCCAAACTGTAAAATGCAGAGCATGCAGCGGCCCCCCCAGGAGAACACCCCCCCCAACCACCTACTTACCTTATGCTGGAGTGGCATCGATCCCTCGAGCAACTGGAGAAGCGGCAGCTGGAGGTTGGGCTGGAGTCCTTCAGTGGCGGCAACAGCAGCAGCGGCGATCCCGGAGCGGCCGGAGAAGCGGCGGCTGGAGTTGGGTCCCTCAGCGGCAGCGGCGGTCTCAAGTGAATTCCGGACCATAAGTGACATGTGCTGATGTGACCTGCTTTATAAAGGCCGCGCACGCCCCTGATTGGCTTGTGACCTGAATAAAGCAGGTCCTGGATTGACTCACCGCCAAGGAAGGGAAATTCCGCGGGGATTTTCCCAGTTTCTGCGATAATCCTGCCTAGGGCAGGATTCTGCGAAAATTCCGCGAATCGCAGAAGTGCAGAAGACTCGGGGCCCTGACCATGGGTAGCCCCACATAGAGTGCATTATAGTAGTCTAATCGAGAGGTGATGAAAACATGGATGACAGTGGCCAGGTCAGAGTCCGAAACAAACTGCCGAAGCCGTCGCACCAAATGTAATTGGTGAAAAGCACTCCTCGCCACAGCCTCCACCTGGAGATCCTGGTGGAACTGTGCATCGAGGAGCATCCCCAGACTCCGTACCGGGGAGGCCAATGGAGGACAGATCCCATCAGTAATGGCGGCCGCCAACTCCATCGCCTTACCCACTAACATTACCTCCATCTTGTCAGGATTCAACTACAGTCGACTAACCCTCATCCAATCCCCCACAGCTGCCAAATCTGGTAGTCGGGTCTACTAAGGATAGACCTGACTCAATCTAAGGGGAGGGAGTGTAGCAGGGTGGCTAACTAGGGGGGCACTCTTCCCCTTTAAGAGTAGGGATAGGGTAAGTGGAATGACCCCTTTAAGAAGGGTGACCACAAGTGATCAGGGGTGGTCCAGGTAACATTCAGACACAGGCACAGAGGGTGAGGAGCAGGGCTGGCTTTACCACGGGGCAGTTAGGGGCAGCCGCCCAGGGCCCAACACTTGAGGGGGGTGCGGGTTTGGTTGTTTGTTTGTTTTTTAAAAATCAGGTTGGGTCAGGTGGGGGGGCAGCAGGAGTGAGGGATAGGCAGAGGCCCCACCTCTCCCACACTCCGTGCCCACCCCCCCAGCTGCTGGCACAGTCTTGGCCAGGGGAAATGAAGGAGAGAGAGGCAGAGACCCCACCTCTCCCTTAGTTCCCCTGGCTGAGAGACTGACAGGCACTGGGGGGGGGGCACTCAAGTGAGGGAGAGGCGGGGCCTCTGCGTCTTCCCTCACTTCCAGCGGGTGAGGGAGAAGAAGGCAGAGGCCCCACCTCTCCCTCACACGCTGGCCCCCTCCACTGCCTGCTTGGCTGTTTTGGCCAGGGGACATGAGGGAGAGGCGGGACCTCTGCCTCTCTCTCCCTCATTCCCCCTGGCCGAGAGACTGTGCCAGGCAGTGGAGGGGGGCCTGGTACGGGGCCCAGGCCGGAGGCAGTGGTGGCAGCAATGGTACTGGCAGCGGATCAGGTAAGTGATCCAGTCGGAATTTGTATGGCCGTTCAGGTTTGGGGATGGGTGGAGGGGAGTGCCCCTCTGCCCATCCCTGAGCACAATCCTGGGTAGCGCACCGAACCTGGGCCAGGGAGTGCCCCCTGAGCCGGGGACCGTCCCTAGGCCTGCCGGCAGCTTTGCCACCGGCAGAAAGTATAGAGCCCCGCATTTCTTCCTTGCCGTGGGCCCCACTTATGGTAAGGCCGGCCCTGGTGAGGAGCACCTATGGGGTGTCAGGTGGGTGTGGGCCTAGCTGAGGGACCAGGAAGAGTGAGGAGCCATGGAGACAGCAGCAGCACAGTAGTGGGAGTTTGCCTGGACCAGAAGTGAAAGCAGGAGGCTCAGCTGGGCAGGTTCAAGCTTGGAGCTAGCAGCTGGGACACTAGCCCTTTCTGTACCCCACTTGGAAGACCGAGAATGGAGGAGCTGAGCCGGAGGCAGAGTGGAGCTCAGGAAGTGGCCAGAACGGTAGCGGAGAGTCAGGCAGGAGGTTTGCCAGGAGAGCTCGGAGCAGGACTAAGACTGCTTTTAGACATACGCAGTGCATACATGGCATAAAATCACACCGCGTGTAAAAAACCCACGTACGGAGTTTAGATGCAACATTTTGCACCTTAAAGCCAGTCTTTTAAAACCGCAAATGAAACACCTTGACATAGAGGTATTTAATTCATTATTTTAAAAGAATGTGCAACCGGCTTTAAGGTGCAAAATGTTGCGTCTACACCCCGCATGTGGGATTTTTACACACAGCATGATTTTATGCCACGTGTACACTGCACACATCTAAAAGCGGCCTAAGCGGAGAGCGAGGCCAGGACTTGTTAGAAGATGGGGAAACAGGTACTGAGGGGTACCTGAGGAGGAAATTGTGTTAGACTATGAGCAAAAGACCCAGGACAGTGGGTTGGAACACCGGGGCTCCCTGTAACCGTACCAGCTCTGTCACCCTTGCAGTTCCACCCATCCTGGAGTGCAAGTACCAGTCTTACTGGGCTCCTTGGTTGTTAGTCCCGCCTCTCCTCCCCTCCCCCCCCCCGCCTGGCCCTGCCAGCCTGCCTCCCTGTTCAGGGAGGTAGACAGATGAACAAGGCAGGCTTGGTGAGCAGAGGCAGCCCTTTCCTGGCTGTAGGACAGGGATGGGAAAACTTGGTCCATGGGTCAAATCCAATTGTTTTTTATTTGGCTCCTTTCCTGTTCATGGGTCTGTCCCTGTGGATCCATTCCCTATCTTTGAGTACTGAAAAAGGAAGTGGAAATGAGGGCATGCACTTGGTCAGAATAGGGAAAGATTGATGATCTGGACTCTTCCCCTTCCTTCTCCTTTCCTGAGCATCCACACCTTAAGCACTCCAGTCCGTACTCCTATGCAGCCTGCAGCAGTTGCTTGTACTCATTTTCAGAGCAACTGAAGAAAAAATTCCCCAACTCTGCTCTCGGAGTATTGTTGCCGTTGGACTTTAGGTGATTTGTGCATAATTCACAATCCAGCATAAAGCACTGTGCTAAAGTTTCTGCCTTCTCATGAAAAACTTCTAAAGTCATAAAAAAAAAAAACCTCTGACAATGTTACAACAAACAAACAAACAAACCTTATCCACAAGCACCAGATCTACGCAGGACATACCACTCTGCTCAAATTTGTATAGTTCCATAAGAAACATTGTTATAAAGACAATGGCTACAAAGAACAATTGACAATGGGTGGTAAGGTCTGTAACAAACTAAACTCTTACTTTACAAACAAAAAAAGTTATTACGAGAAATTAAACCAAAACAGCATAGAATATTCATGTAGCAGGTTGACTCAGCTGAGGCCAGAGTCTTTGCAAGACCAGAACCCTGGATTCAGTTTTTAGCACTCCTGGCTTGACATGTCCAGCTGTCTCTTGTCTTTGGGGAGGTGTTCTCCTCCAAATTGTTTAGTCCCCACAGGCCTCTGCCCAAGGAGGATAGCTCACTGCCTCCCTTCTAGAGGGGATGGTATTAGTTTAGAGTCCCTGCCTCTTGCAGCCTGTCCTGGGGTGACTAGCAGACCAAGGCATGACCACCTTCAGCTGGAACTAAGCAAGGCACCCTCCCACACTGGTGGGCTGAAGCTGACTCAGGCTGCTTTCCAAAATTACATGGGATTATTGCAGGGATTAGCACCTGTGAGAATGCACTAATTCCCTTTTATCACATGAGAACATGCATCCTTATAAAGACTACATTTGTGGACCCGGTAATGTGTGAGTGTTCTCCTGTGATAAAAGGGAATTAGTGAATTCTCACAGGTGTTAATCCCCACAATTACAGAGCCATGGTCATGATTGCTCATGTTCCCACCTCTCCCATGTAACGTTGGGAAACAGCCTTAGTGTCCCCTCCCTTAAAACCCCCAGCGCTGGTCACATGGGCAGCCCCACTTTCAGCCACCTGATTCCATTAAGATTAACAGCTCTCCTCTGAGCTAGTTGCTCCCTTCTGGTACATTGACCCTTAGCAGTCTGTGCCCTAGGTAACCTGTAGAAAGACAGCAGGACTTGCCCAGAGCACCATGCTACCAAGGCACTGGCAGAATTTACTTGAGGGGGTTAGAGAGCCCCTTCATTCTGCCCCTTTCCTAATGTCATGACATCATGATGTTAGGGAAAGGGTGTGTCTGTATGAGAAAGAGGTGTGACCAATGGGAAGTCCTGCCCCTTATCATACCTCTTTTCCAAGTGTAGTGATTTCATGGTGCTCAGAAAGGGGGCATGGTCACACCGGAAAGAGGCAGAAAAAGCATTTTTGCACCTGCCCTGGGCTGAGTCCCCTACTCAAAGGGCATGGGAAGGGGTAGAAGCCAGGGGGTGGAATTGCACCCCTCCCCTGTTCTCTCCTGACACCCACGCCTGCCACAATTCCTGAAGCCTAAAACAGAAAGTATGATTTTAAAATCCTAATGATCTTGACAATGATATTCCAATTTTATTTGATCAGTGAAAGTACATAATCTGAAGTCTATGACGAATTCCAAGTTTATACCACCATTCTGAGAGGTTTTAACAGTTTTTGTGGTGGTGTTTTTAAAATCTGCAATGCTTTTTTCTTGCCAGAGTAGTTACTTTTTCTTCTCTTTCTTCAGCTTGAAAATGGTAAAGAACACCTTCTAAGGGGAGTGCATGCAACTTTCTGAGCTCTTGAGGCAGATAGTTGTCAGGCTGGTATACCTCCCTAGAGAAAAGGCTTGTGTGGTCTGAAAGCTTGCACACATTCACAAACAGAAGCTGATCCAACAAAAGGAATCATCTTATCTCCTTTTCTCAAACTAATTAAAACAGAAGAATGGAGTCCTACCCCTTTCCGACTTTGTCCAGTCACTTCTGTCCTTTGTGGGTAACTGTTTAACTAGACTGAAGAGGGTGGAGCAGGGGCTAACTTGACCGGCAGAACACATTTGCCCTTGGGTACCCTTGATTGCTCCCGTGTGTGGCTCACCTATTTCTCTGTTAAAAGCTAGCTTGGGGGGGGCACACCCTACAACAGCAGTCAAATCTGTTCCACAGGGGAAGGGAGACAGCCTTACTATACAGCAACTGCTGTGTCCCTTCCTATTTGTGTGCATATACAAGCCTTCGAAGAGTGGTGTCTTTGTGGTTTTAAAGACAAGGAACTACTCAATTATGTTCAAATGAAGAGCAAATATGGACTTGATCCCATACCGGATGCCAGGGGATCAGATATAGCTTGGCATACAGGTAAGCAATTCTTAAATCCCTGGGTGTGCCGTGGCATTTGTTTATCCTGAGTGCCCTTAATCTGCTCCAAATTGTACACTTCTAGGACTCTAATCATACAAATTCCCATTATAGAAATTTAATTAAACATTGAATTAAGCCCTAAGCTTTACTGAGACCTGGCTGAGAATAATGTATGGGGTAATGGGACAGACCTCTCTCCAAAGTCTGACTCAGAAACAGAGGCCCTGATGCAAACTTGGCATTTGTGCAATGGTGTGTGCATGGTACTACATACTCATTGTATATGCATAGGCTGCACACCTCACTGCCAGAAATCAGAGTGCCCCCGCTGCCTCTTACTCCACAGCGGAATGAGATCTACATGTGCTGCGTGAGCAAACTGGGATCAGCCCTAGAGGCTACAACCCACAAACCACTTATTTCAGAGTTGTCCCACTGACTATTCCTATTGTGGATTGAAGGCAGAATCTAAAGTTTGATGCACAGCAAGAGGAGGGAGACTGGCTTAATTCTATTAAATAACATAGAGACACAGGGAGGTGCCTCCTTTCTGGCATGGAGTTACTGACATTACAAAGAGTCCAGACCCATTTTTAGCTCCAAGTGCTTGATTTTTATATATGGTATCTGAAAGACATCTCCAAGGTGAGGAAGAGGTCTGTGCTTTGACAGTCCATGGCTTGTGACCTGCAGCTCTTTGCAGATGGTTCCCGCAGATGGTGCACTACTCTCCTTTCTCATTCCCCTGGGGGAGCCGGAGCCAGTTGAGGGTCAAGGCTTCTGACTTCTGGCACTGAGGTAAGGACAGGACCAGGGTTTGCTGTGGCCACCTTGTACTTGTTTCACCCAGGTGTAGCTAATACTTGTGTAAATGCAAGTGGAAAATGTGATGAAGGAATTGTGGAAGGAGGGAGGGGTCAGGAGCTTAAATTATCTGTAAATTGTTGCCTGCTTTGGAAGAAGGAGTTGGTTGAGTCTGCTTTGTGTGGAGGGGAAGCCTGATAAGTCCCTTCTATACAACTGCTTTCTCTGGTGGAAGGGATGAAAGGAAGAGAAGGGAGTGCTATAAGCTTTGTCTGTGCTGCAGATCCTGCCTCTGGGGAAGGTCGAAATGTAGGAGGAAGAAACCTTCCAGGCATGGTAACATAAGTGTATGGGGCTCTGTGAAGAGGTCAGCCAGAGAGGAGGATTAGTAGGGGTTAACTTGATTTGTGGTATCAGCTGCTGTACATTTGAGCATTTTGTGGAGATGGGAAGGTAGTTGTACTATTTGTTTTTATTTTATTTTGGGGCAGTGTATCCTCTTCAGAGAGCTTGGATTAAGTGAAAAAGTACTTCCTTTTATTTGTGTTAAATCTGCTGGCAGCTAGTTAGGAAGTACTTTTTCACTCAATGCATAATTAACTGATGGAATTTGTTACCGGAGGACGTTGTCAAGACCAGTAGTATAGCTGGGTTTAAAAAAGGACTGGATAAATTCTTAGAAAGTAGGTCTATTAATGGCTATTAATCAAGTAGCTTATGGGATGAACTTCTTACTGTCGGGAGCTGGGAGTGAACAATGAGGAATGGATTGCCCAGTGTGACTGTTGGTTCTTCTCCCATGCGATCGAGATTGGCCACAGTCGGAGGACAGGATGCTGGACTTGATGGACCACTGGTTTGACTCAGTATGGCACTACTTATGTTCTTATGCACTCATCTTCTTTTATCATGCAAGAACACGCGTCCTTGTAAAGGCTACATTTGAGGACCCAGTAATGCATGAGTGTTCTCACGTGATAAAAAGGGGATGAGTGCATTCTCACAGGCACTAATCCCCATAATTGCAAGGTATGCAGGCTAATTTCCTGCAACATCAGTGACCCGGCACTGATAGAGAGAGTAGGGTGAGGATGAGTCCCACCCAACACATCCAATCCCTAGCCCCACAACTCCTATGCCTTACTAAGTAACAACAAGATTCCCAGGGCTCACTTACATAAAGGACTTGACTCCTCTATGGAACTCCAACCCACTGATTCAGAAGTGGAGACCCTGACGCAACACTTGGGACCTACCCAACACTCTGGCCCGTCCTGGAACCCAATCACCCTGTTGCAGACACATGGGTGGAGTGCCGCAAAACCCATACCCATTCCAAGGGCTCTCCCTCTATACGTCTCTCCTACCTTACATCTCTTAACTATTTCTTCTTGCCCTTCTCCCCTCCCCCCTCCACATAATTCCTTGGGGCTCTGGGCTGTCAGCTGGCCCACTGTGTGTGGTGGGGATTCCTCTCCACTCACACACAAAATGCTCTGGTGCCTGGCTCCCTACCCTTTTCAATAGCTCAGTCCCTGGCACAACACATGCTCTCTTCTGAGGCCCTCTTTTCACCCCAAACTGGTGGTATTGGAGATGGGGGCTCTGTAGCTCTCCCCTCTCCAGGAATGCTATCTCCCCGATCCCAAGTCACTCGGGTTCTCCTTCTAGTAGCTGGGTGAACTCTACGTCACCATTCAACCCCTCAGACTTCACTGGATCTGATTCCACACTCTGTGCCACCTGAAGCCTCATCACTTTTTGTTCTAGTGTCACGCTTTGTCTCTGCAGGCAGTCTCGGGAGGCCTTGAGTGCATCTAATTCCCTTTGGAGGGTGTTAAGGGTTCTATTCACTTGAAACATCCACTGCTGAGATCTGGGTCATTACTACTTTCTCTATGCTCCATTCTTCAGGACCTATTCGGGTAGGGTATGTCAGAGTGGGTTTGTTGCACTCCCCAGAGGGCTCTCTTTCTGGCTTTTGCCTAGCTCACCAGAGTCCCTCGTTTTCCAGTGGTGCTCCCATGGAGTACCTGGCTTTTCCTTGTCATTAGGCAGCCTCTCCTGCACTGTCCACCACAGCTGCTCCTTGAAGGGCTGGGAATGCATGATAGTTCCAGATCGCCCTCCTAGGGTCCTCAAGCTTAATAACACCATTGTCCAAGGCCGCTTTTAGACGAGACAAATTTGTGCATGATTGATGAAAAATGTGCATGTTTTAATGCTCGTTTAAACACCTAAACAGTTTTAAATGTGCATTTGCCATGATCGTGTAAAAGCCAAAACCGGTTTGAATGTGGTTTTTAAATAATGCGCATTTTAAAAAACTGGTTTTGAGCCCCTTTGATGATCGGAGGATGACAAAACCAGTTTTAAAAAATGCGCATTATTTAAAAACCACATTCAAACCGGTTTTGGCTTTTACACGATCATGGCAAATGCGCATTTAAAACAGTTTAGGTGTTTAAACGAGCATTAAAACACGCGCCTTTTTCACCAATCATGTGCAAATTTGTCTTGTCTAAAAGCGGCCCAAGCTCACCCTGTTTTCACCTGGTGTTTGACAGCAATCCAGTTGGGGTGTACCCACATTCCCTACCACCCTGTAACAGGATGTCCCTGAGGGGGTGTGTGTGTATCTGCAGGATCTGACACCCTCAAATAAGCCAGCCCAACCAGGTGCTTTGCTCCATTGTGCTCTTATTTGTGTTGTTCAGCTCATCACCAATGAGTCCATCCATTCCTCTACATCTATAGGGATATATAGAACTGTGTATAGTAGCTACTATGGAGCGAGAAGGCTCAGTAGATCCTGGGCCCCAGACTCTGGTGGGGAGTGGGTCCTTTGAAAGCAGTCTGAATGTTACTAGGAAATTAAGACCACAAAACAGGGGAGGGTCCCCAAGTAAATAACACCAAAGATTTTTGTTGGTTGCGTTTTTGTAGACACAACATTAGTCATATAATTCTTTATTTATGCTGTGTGGGTCTCTGTCTGTTTGGATATCTTTGGTGTGCTAATAGGGAATTTTCAGAGTAACCAGGGGCAGTCCCTGCTCCCTCCTCCACCCATTTTGGAAATTTCCTAGCGGTGCTCAGCTCACTGCTCAGGGTGCTTGTGTATGTCAGTGGCTTGAAGCAGGGGTCCTAGCTGGAGCCTATCCAAAGTGGTGGAAGCCTAAAATAGGGGCTCTTGCCCCACCAAGGTAAACCCCACCCCCACTCTGGAGATGTTGCTGCCTTGCCCTTAGTGAGGTCCATTAGCTAGGCCATGAGGCTGCCCCCCCCCCAGCCTTGATATCTCACCGTATGGGCCTCCGTCTAACACAGGAGTGCCAAACAGAGACACAGTGACGTAGAAAAAGAGAAAGGTTACCATATTTCATTTTTTTATATTGAGTTAAAGCATAACATTCCCATCAGGGGCCAGAGTTCCCTGAATTCCGGACCCATAGCTTATGCATGTTGTTCCTAATTTACTTATGGGCCCGTGCTTTGGGGACGCTCTCCTGAATTGCTGCAGGCCTTCCATCCCACATTTTAGGCTCTTTGGACATGCATTTTACACCAGTGCTTCTCACACTTCAGTTATCATTTCAAGTTTATTTGTGCACCCCAATGCATGGACACTATGAAGAAACTTGACATGACCACACCAGAACCCTGCAAAAAAAATCGGATGGATCTACCCATGTTTGCGTGTAAGCAGCCTCAGGAGTGTGGTCTTAGCTCAGGAGTGGGGCAGAACTGCAGGCTGGCAGGGGTCAACTGCACCCCTGTGGCTAGATTTTATTTGTCCCTTTTCCAGTTTCTGGATCACTGGATGTGACTTCTGGATCCATTCCTACCCCCAAGCACTGAAAGGGTGAGCTTAGAGTAAGGGAGCAGAGAGGAGGGCATGCACATAAGGCTAAGGGTCAGATTAATGATCTGGACCAGCGGTGCCCACCCCCAGCGGGAGATCTACCGGTGGCACAGGGATGTGGCCTGAGCATGCCCCTCATTTACATAGGCACACCCTACGTGGATGGGGTGTGGCTATGCAAATGAGGGTGTGATAGCACAGGGACAGGGAGACTGCTGTACGGGCGAGAGGGAGGAACCCCGTCTCCCCCTTAGGCGCATGCACACAGGCAGGCAGTGGGCTGGAGAGTCAGTAGCGGGACACGCGGGGAGCATTCCAGGCTGCTAGTGCCTCCGATCGGCGGGGCAGGCCATGGGCCATGGCAGCGGGCTGGAAGGGGGAAGGATTCTGCACTCTTAGTGTATGCACCCCTGGAAGCTTGTACTAATTTCTAAAGTGGGTTCGGGGAGGGAAAAGGTTTTCCACCCGTGTCTCAGATGTTCCCGCCCCTGCGATAGGACGGAAACTTTCCGGAGGGTTTAATCTTGCAGGCAGTTACTCCGGAGTGAAACCACTCAACGTAGCCCTACTCCGAGGTAAGGCAGAGTGAGCCTCCTCCCCGGTACCTGCCCAGGCACCTGTTGCAGCTGCAGAAGTATCCCACCAGCCCGGCCCCCGGGAAGGCGCAGCGAGCGGCAGCTGCTGTCCTGGCACCCGGGCTCGCAACCAACCATTTAAGGCAGCAAAGGCAGCGTTGCTAATTCATTACCTCACCCCCAGCGGGAGCGGGGAGGAGCCCCAGCTGGACCAGCCCGTGCGCCTATGAGCTTGGGCAGCGGGGTTGGGGCCGGGCGGCTCTCCAATGCGGGCGCAGCGGGGCGGGGTCGGGCTGGAACGGCAGCCTGAGCTGGCGCAGGGTGCAATAACCCTGAGTGCGCGCGCGGGTGTGTGAGTGTGTGTGCGCGACTTCCCCGGTCCTGGGTGCCCGAGAGCTGGGGAGGTAAGTGCTCCTGGAGCGGAGGGATCGCCCTGGGCTGCGCATGACTTAGTTTAGCCGGAGCTGCTCTGCGCAGGGGTTGGCGAGGGCATCTACGGCGGTGCCAGCCTTGCAACGCGCGGCACTGGGGCAAGTTGTGATCTGTTAATAGTGCAGAGCTGCCTGCCTGCGTGCGTGTAGATATGGCTGCATGAAAGGAATGGTGTTGGCTGGCCCAGGTGGAGAAGATCCTGCCAGTTGGCAGCAGCATTGCTGTGTGCCTAGCAATAAGCAGGAGGATGGCATGCAGTCCAGGGGCGAGATCTAGGGAGGCTTGACTGAAAACTGGATACTGTCCCATTTTTGCATCCTGTCCTCGCGGTTCCATCCTGCCCATTCCGCTTGCACCTAGAAATTGTGGGATTTGCCTTCCTGCACTCCCAAAATTTTGGATTTAAGGCAGAAATCTTTGAGTCCTAATTTTTTTTTTCTTCTCATCTGCTGGCTCTGCAGAGTAACTCCACCCCCACCCCTCCAAATCCTGTTTGCACTGGCGTGTCGAGGTGCTGCAATGCCAAGCAAACCTGGAATTGGGGCATAGATCTTGTATCCACGTGGGAATGAGGGGTGAGGGGGGTTATATGGTGTCCTGGCATTAGGACATGCTGGATGCCAGTTCTGCATGTGTGCGTGGTGGTCAAGCAGTGTGAGGGGGTAACTTGGCCATGTGGATGATGGTATTTTGAGGAGGCAGAGGAATGCAGAGCCATCAAAATGCATAGGGATCCGCTTTTAGCTCTTTCTGTGTTAGGTACTCTGATGTGGGTGTCGGCACGTTGGTTGCACACTCACATTGCGTACTACTTCCCAGGAGCCGGAAAAATGAGATGTTTTCTTTTGCAGACACCAAACTTAGTCCTTTTCCCTGTTGGCCCTTCTGATTTTGGGGTGGTGATTCTCTTCATGGGGTGGGTCGGTGGGAAGGAAGAGACACTACCACAGTCAATGACGCTGTGCTCTTCGGTCAGTGCTATGCAGCTAGGGCCTTGCTCCAACTGTATCTTGTCAGATGGGGCAGGATGAAGCCCAAGAACGGTGACAGCTGGACTCCTCCTTCCTCCTCTGTTGAGAAGAAATGCAACACCTGCACTGCCAGCTTCTTGCATGGTTTGGTTAGTATCCGCTCCTCCTGTGGGTTGCTGTTTAGTTTCAATACAGCTATGCTCAAGGAGATCATAGGAACACATTCTTTTCACAAATCTTTGGCATGAGATCTTGCTCGGTAGTGATTGTGTGCATAATTTTTAATATAGGTAGTGTTTCTATTTACTGATGATCTGCAATCCACAGAGCATTTACTCAGGATTAGTTCCTGTGGGCTTTAGTGGGACTATTCTGGAGTAATTGGATCAGTTAGTCACTTCTATACCAAATTCATGGGCTCAGAGGAAACTAGCTTCTTAACACCCACCAGTCAAGAGACCTGTGCTGTATAAAACTCACTTGCATAGTGTAGGTTTAAATAGATCTCTTTAAATTTGAATATTTGGTATAACAAATTTTAGAGAAAAGACTGTAAGAGGTAAAGAAAAAAAAAAGAAGCAGCAAAATACAGTTTAGTGAACTAAAAAGCTGAGAGAGGGAGAGACTGGGTGGAAAACCATAACATCTTAATTAACCAGCTTTAGGGGGAAAAATAGTTGGGTAACTTTAATATAAATAGCTCTAGTTCTATTTGCCCTCAGTCATTTGTTGCTTTTTGCCCTGGGCATGGGTATGCTACCTTTTTGGGGGGAGGTGAGTGAGTTGCATGAGTTTCAAAGTGCTTTCAAGAGTGTCTCTCTGGCCTCTGAGATAGAGAGCTAGTGGCCAGGGTTGGATTAATGCAGGGGATTTAAGGTTGTGGGTTGGGCCACTGAAATGAAATACAGCCTGACCCTGGTATTTATTTTATTATTTAAGAAATACATTTTCCCCAGCCAGTATTGGAGCTGGCACTGAATTAGATGAGAAGAGGACTGTTGCTGATTGGTGCTAAACCTGGTTGTGGGAAGACTTGGGCTGCTGCAAGCTTGTATTTGTTCTTGTTCATCTTGGAAAAAGTAGAAAATCATCCTTGTGCTTGTGGAGTGTGGGAGCATGAGGGAGAGAGGAGGGTAGGGCAGTGAAATTTGCTTTTCCTAAGAGTTCCAGGATGTTAGACTAGAACACAGGTAGATAACTTGACGGTTTAAAAATATTTTTATTAAGAAGATTTCTCCACTGTCACACCCTTACATATTTTCTTGGTGTCCCTTCTTTCATTGCTATTTTTAGTGTTTCTTTTCTGCAGTGTCTTGGAGAGTTAAACATATGGACGTTATCCTGTACTAGAACAACAAAAATAATAGGAAGAGAGAAAGGCCAGAGTCAGGCTCTTTCACAAGTATCTAGAATTCAGATGCAGCACTATTCTCTGAACTGGCAAAGGCTGTTCTCTACCCAAATTCTCAAAGCTAATCCCTGCCCAGTTTAGCTTGCTGTAACATCCGCCTGCCTCTTACGGCTTAAATTTGAAGTAGATAAAATTAAGTGAATGCATTAGATGGGTGCCTGAAGAAAATGGAGTAAAAAGGCAAAGGGCCTTAAATTTACCATGTGACTTGCTGTGGGAAACCTAAAGAAATGGCTCTTCTGATCCAACTGAGAGATGAAAACAGCCTTTCAAATGCCCAGTCACCTGGCTGCCTCAGGCAACCAAAACGGTTACCTGGGCAACAGTGTGAATTACTTTCAATTGCAGAACCCAGCTGCTAGAGGTTGCTGTGTTGCCTGCTGTCCCAGTAGCCTTTGCATATTGCTCTGCCATGAATGGACTGCCCAGACAATTAGGCTGAGAAAATGGCAGTAGAGGGGATAGAATATTGGGCCTTCTCCCAGCTTGACAGCCCCTCTTCCCTCGGTGCTCTCACATCCCAGATGTTTGAGCTCTCTCAAGCTGCCCTTACTTCCACATTCCCTGACTCCCTCCATTCATCTATCCCAGGTAGCTCCAATCAATCTCTGCTCCACCTAGAACAGCCACCCCTCCCCAGTTCACACAGGCCCCCACAATCCCTTGTTCATCTCCATTTTCCTGGGCACATCCCAGTGTTTACCTGCCCTCATCCTCCATCTTCCCAGCTGTTACTAAGGGTGAGGTTATATGAGACAGGGCGGGGAGGTTAACATGCCTTAGGTAGCCTTATCCCTCCCTGGACATCTGGGTCACAGTGGTCTCCAGGTGTTTCCCCTGGGGCAGGGCAAATGACAGGCTGCTATGGAAAAATTCCAAACCCCAAGAGGGGTAAGGCTGCCCAAGGCTGGGCTACCTGTGTGGAGGAGCTGCGCTCGCCCTACCATGTGGGGAGCACTGAAGTGGGGCTGTGAGTGGCGGACGCTGTTGCCCGTTGTGTGCAGCCATGTCACAGCCGGGCACCCGGCTTCCTTGGGGAGGAGTGGCTGCTCATGTACCCAGCTCCCCATGCTGACCCCACAGTGTGGTGGTGGTGGTGATTGCCTGCCATGGGGATGTGTGCAGATCGGGCCCCTGCAGTTGATCTAAGTCACCATATTCACTGATCTACCCCACGGCAACTCTGACAAAGGCCATGACACTTCAACTCTGATGGACTCCCCCCATCTTTCTCTCAGCTCTTTACAAACCCAGCTTCCCTTGGCTATAATTCCAGCATTGCCCAATTACGTCTGTCCAGGCACCCTATATATCCACCTGCTTGCATAAAACTGACTGAAGAATTGTGGGAGCTTGTTTGTAAAGCCATCAAGATTCTGTGTATGGTTTTCGTATCCGTAAACGTGGGCTACTAGATCTTTTTTTTGGGGGGGGGGTTTAGCAAAAACTTTCATCTGCTTTGCAAGGCTATGTAATTAGAGGCAACTTGAAAGCAGACTACTGAATGCAATACTTATCCCAATTAGCACTGTGAGAGCTCAAGGCTACGGAGACCCAGCTGGCAAAGGAATTCTGTTATAGGAGAGGGCTTCAGACCGTCTGGTTTTTTCATGTTAAATGCTAGAGGACTGCATTAGTCTGAAAGGGCATAATAGCTAGCTGAGGCTCTGGCACAGAAATCGAAATGGAACCCAACAGAAAAGGAGGACTGCATGTGCAGCCTATCTATGCTAACCTACTCTCATGAGCCACACGATGTCAGGATGGATCAGTGTGTGCATGGGTAGCCTTAAAGGAGCCGCTTGTTATGGGAGAAAATGCTGCTGTTGAAACAGTGCCCCTTTCTGAATTTTGTTAGCTGTTATGGAAATTGGCTTTAGCATGGTCTTGGGGCTCTGTGCTGCAGTGATAGATAGATAGGTATTTTATTTACGACCCCAGTGGGTCAAATTTGACATGGGAAAAACGAAACAAACAAATGAAACAACAGTCTCTTTACAAACCTTTAAAACTCATACGGTTATATTGTGCTGCAGTGCTTTCTCTTGGGTTGGGTGACATTAAAGTGATCCCAGGGTATAAACTCAACTTTGGGGGGTCATTTTCATTTCCTGCTCATGATAATCTGTCTGTCAGTTTCCTCTGCATGTGGTGCTCTTCATGTCCTCAGCTGCTATGTAGAACCATGGCACACTTGCTGTGCTAGATCCCATTTCAGTGGCAGGAGAAATGATTTCTTTACTCACTGTATATCTCATACCAACTTCACTGAGTGTTGAATGTCAGCATTTGCCACTGTTCCAATATGCTTGGGTGAAATGCTATGCTAGAAGTGCAGAGGAGATGTATGCCACAAGATTAATAAAGGAGGAGATTTTGGTTACCTCTTGATATTGAAAGGGCTGATTCACTAAAGGAGCAGAGTTGCATCCACTTACACAAAGGCTTAATTTGGCCCAGGATTTTTTCTGACACTAAAAGCCGCATCTGGGCTGGAGTCAGGGTGGCCTTCGTGGATAGCATGTCCTGTATTCAAATTCTGGTCTTTGTGGGACATTGTTCTCTCTCAGCCAATAGGGGACTGAAAAACAGTGTAGGCTGTGAGGAAATGACGAGACTGAACAGTTGATGCTCTTTCCTTTTTATGTTTAAGGTCAAGTGAGTTTGCAGCCAATTTTTAAATTGTGAATAGTGGGATACTGACCATATTTCCATGTGGGCCTGGGTCCTTTCAGTGAGAGGCCAGTTGCAAAGTATTTTGAGCCCAGCTCTTTTAGCCCATAACCACAAAGGGCTTTGTTAGCCAAGCAGATCTGATCACTTGGGAATTGACCATGCATAAGGGGAATTCCCAGGTGATGTACTAATAGACTAGTACGGATGCCTGACAGATGAGCATGCTGCTATGGTTGGAGTTAACCCTTTGCTTTGAAATGTGATTACTAGGGATGTTTATATATGTTACATTGCTAGCTATATGAGGCTTGTTTATAGTGGGGGGTGCGGGAGTCTGTCAGTATTGGGGTTAAGATGTGTTGAAGAGTAGTAACTTGACACTTTTTGGTTTTAAATTTTGTGCCCCCTTATTAAGAAGTTTTTTGTTTTTCAAAGTTTTTCTTTGTGGGAATGAGAATTGCACCTCTATTGTGTACATACAGCAGTGACCTTGAGCATTATGAAAGTAGGTACAGGAGCTTTGAATTTTAGTAGCAAATCAATAAAATCACTTGTGTGTTCTTGGAGATTAGGGGCACATCTTGACACTTCTAAGGTAAATTCTGCTGAATGGCCCCTGCAGCTTCATAAAGTACTGAACCTTGGAGAAGTGTTAGAAAAGTGTGCAATTGGGATTTATTATCTTGGCTCTACTGTGTCTGAACTGGTAGTGGCACTGGTGAGCACTGCAGTGCTCTCTATGCTGCTGTACTAGCCCTGTCCATAGTGCTAGATGCATGTAGTAGGGAATGAAACAGAGGTTTTACATGGCTTCTATTCAAGCCAATGAGGTGAATAATCCCATCATCCAAGCATGTAGCTTGAACAATATGCAGCCCGATGTGTTGCTTGCCAGTGAAGGGGATGGCCTGCACAGTATGAAAGGATCTGGGCAATTCAGGCCAGAGCAGAACTGCATTAGCCCTGATTTTTACTGATAATTGAAGGCAGCACAAGGGAGGAGTGCATTGTAGTTGTTTAGAGCAACTACCTCCATGTAAGGAGAAGAGTTCATTTCTCCCACTGCTAGTCTTATTCTTTACACAATTTGATGATTCACTGCAAAATGTGGAAGAGTCCATCTTGTGAGTTTTGTCCCTGCTTGTTTAATTTTTGCACAGACAGTGGCATATAGGAAATTATCTTCCTGTAAATACAATTTTGGAATGCTTCAATAGCAGCAAGATGATTCAGCATTATCTAAATTAAAGCCAGTAGAATAAAGCAGCGTCTTGTACTGGCTACTGGCTTACAAATCCTAATATCCTGGCAAACACAGCTTCTTGCTATCTTCAGTTACATGAGGCAAGCAGTCTGTTGGCATGTAGACTTGCCCTGCAGAGGAATGGGGGAAGAGAGCAGCCAACCAGATACAGGCTTAAGTTTTCTTCCCAGACCTCCGAGTATGAAAACCCATAGGAATGGCAGCTTTGCAGTGATAGTTCTGTTGCTGGCTTCTGTGGTTTTTGAGATGATGTGCTACGAGCAAAATAGTCACTTAAATGAGACAGGGCCATCCCCAGAACAGAAATGCCTGAAATGTTGCAAAATGGAGAGGGTTTTTTTGCTTTGGAGATTTTGTACATGCAGAGTGCAATCCAGCTCCATACAAGTCAGTGGGAGTTCAGCCATTGACTTCAATGGGAGCTGTATTGAGCCAGTAGTCTTCTATACTGTGGGCCAAATCCTGCTGTAAGCATGGAGGACAAACAATAACACAACTGCCTTATGCTGGAGGGGAAGTAGGTCATTTAGAGGCCTTTCAAAGGAAACTTGTGCTCCCATGTCTCATGCAGCAGTGCTGCACAGTGGCTGGCTGTGTGTCCTTTTTCATTTAGGATCTGACCACAAAATGCTAATTGCTCAGCTATTTGATTGCAGTTGCATTTACTACTTGGTGTTCTATATTCAGAGCCATTGATGCCTGATAAAAAGCTGATGCTGAAGCTGGAGCTAAACGTTTCAGCTTCCGCCTCCGTCAGTAGCGTACTGGGTTTCAAATGGTGCCCAGAGATAGGTGACGGTTAGAGGAATGCTGTGGTCTGAAAATTCCAAGGCTAGCTGGGTAACTCCTGCAGAAGTGGCAAAAAGTAGAAGGCAAACTATTAACTTCCAAATTGAGACCATGAGGTGTTAAGGTGTTAAGTCTATAGATCCAGCAGTTCTCCCTTTTATCCAGCATCACAGGGTTTGGTAGGTGTTCAATGGGGAATATTTCTAAATCTGATAGCTCATGATCTTCTAAATTAAAGTGTTAGCAACAGGTTGTTGTATTTTTTGGGATCCAGAGCTTCCTTGAGAGTTGTGCTGTTCAGTTGCTTTCCAAGCGTGTCCAAGCGTGTGTGTGTGTGTATAATATATATTCTCTCTCTCGCTCTCTCTCTCTCTCTCCACACACACACACACTTTATTTATATATTATGGAGCCATGCTAGTGGCTCCATTAGTTAAGGCGGAGCTAACGTTCTGTATTGAGAGTTCCATTGACTTCAATGGAGTTCCCTGGGGCAAATTCCTCTGGCTTGCAACCCTGAAGTTGACGGGGTTTTCTCTGTGAGCATACACTTATAGTCACAGATGGCTGCATAGGACAGATATTGAGTATGCTAAGTATGTGCTTTGGTCCA
>QEPC01013748.1:1956255-2037601 GCA_003113815.1 Sphenodon punctatus
AAAAAAACACCACCCAGAAGAGGAGTTGAAAAACACGGGGCAATACAGAGTAGAACAACAAGGATGTACCTATGGTGCTTAATAGAACCATGGTAGTGTTTCCCATACTCTATCACTCCTCCCAGTCATTTACATCACCAATAATCTTGAGATTCTACTAATTTCTTATGTCATTACTCCTATTATTCCACCAAGTTCCTTCTTCCTGTACTTCATCCTTATATCCTCCTCCCTGTCATTCCACCGTCTCTCCCTGCTGCCTTTGTTATACCACATCCTCTTCTGCCCCCCACTCCCAAAGATGCATCTCCATTGTATTATTTCAGAAACACTTAATGAGAAATAATTTAATTCCAAATTGGGATTAATGTTTCCTCCACTCCTTCCATTGGCCTTTACATGCATTTAATGTCAACGTGTACCCAAATTCTTATTAAACACTTACATAGCATTCTGCTCAGCTTTACTGTTGTCCCCAACCTGCAAAGGAAGAGGATTGGAGCTGAAAGACCAAGGCAAAGTGTGGGTGCATGGAGCCTAAATTGTAAGCGAGCACAGTATGCGAAGCCATACAACATGTTTACTGCTTACATGGTGTGGAAGTTAAGGCGGGAGCCTTAACACACAATTTCTAGGTTTGTTAAAGTTTGCTTGGTTTGAATCTGCCTTAACTAAGTTTGTAAAACCGTAGGTTTTTTGTTTATCTAATATAGTATATATTATAGGTGGTTTTTTAAATATATATATATAAACTTGCACATACACAATCTAAAACCCACAAAAAAAATAATACCCCCTCCCCTGATCTATCCCTGCCCATTAAATGCCTGGCCAAATAAATGGGTCTTATCACTACCTCTGAAAGAGGCTCAAACTAGGGATTAGTCAAACCTTCAAGGGAAGAGAGTTCCAAAGCTGTGGGGCAGCCACTGAAAAAATGGCTTTCTGTGTGCAGGATGTATGGACCTGGACCAATGATAGAACTTGGGCTGCCCACCCACGTTACACAAATTAACATTAATGCTTTCTAATATTAGTTTGTGTAATGTGGGCAAGCAGCCTTCCTCATTTGGGAGGGAAAATTCACGTTAGTCCCATCTCGGATGATAGGACTAAAAATAGCCATTACTCACGGGAGTGGAAACTAACGTGAAATTTGACTGTATGCAGTACATTCAAATTTCATGTTAAAATAAAGTAACCCTAGGTGCGCCCCTCCCTCCAGCCCAGCATGGGGGAGGGAAGATTGGGTGACTTACCTGCCCGGCGATGGCGTGGCTATGCATGACTTCTGGGCTGCAGACTGGGAAAGAGGGGAGGGTGCTGCAGGGAACAAACGTGGGCACAGATCTGTTGTACCTTGCAATGGATCCGTCCCACTTTCAGCACACCATGGCTACATGCCCATGTTGATCTCGCATAAGTACAGTTTTCTAGCGCGATTGTATCGCACGAGAAAATACAGAATGTGTGCAAGCAACCTTGCAAGAGGATGCGCCTACCTGATCTAAGAGGCTGCAAAGGGACACAAGGAGGAAGGTGGTTCTTTAGATATGTAGGGCCCAGGCCATTTAGGGCTTTATAGGTCAAAACCAGCACCTTGACAATGGCCCCCTCTCAGCTAGTGCGATAGTGCATGATAAAGCCAAGATGTATTAAATATATACTGTACAGCTAGAGTAAGGAGCTTGTTTTTACCCTGTATCTCTACTGACCTGGATCTCTACACTTGAACTGCAGGGAGAGACTGTCCTTTGTGCTGGTTAATGCTGAAACAAGGCCTCTGTTTAAAACCTGCTTTTGTGACAGCTTCATCTAAAAATGAAAGAAATACAACTGAAAATTTCAGAGGCATGATCTTATGCAAGAACGCAGGATTTTCTGGAAAGTTAGAGGCACAGTGGACTGGAGACCTGACCTGAAAACTTGGCTTTCCCCATGGTGCTCTAATCTGCTTTCTCAGATTGTTTGTTTCTTAATGCTTTTTAAGAATTTCCATTTTTAATTTTAAAACTTTGTTTAGGCCTCTTAAATTTGGCTTAATAGTGTGCCTTTAGAAGGATGTACTAGGGGGAGAAGAGGAAGGAATTAGATCAGAGCATGCATGCTGGCTCATGCCTGCTTTAGGTGAGACGTCTTGCTATGCTGTTTTGAAGCTGTAGGTCTCTGGTACTGGGCTGGACGGGTGTAACCAGAGCAGCCTTGCTATGACTGTAAGTTATTGCAGGACCAAGTCCACCAACAATTCCCACCAACTTGGTGCATTTATTTTATAATAAACTGGTGAATGGTTGCTAAATGTTAAAAATCGCCCTATAGGCTTCTAGCTGCCTTCTAGGCTGCAGTCTTTTGTGGGGCTGAGCCTCTGATTAAACCCTCCAGAGGGATCTCCAAGCCTTGCCTCTCCCTGATGGGCTCCCTTTAGCTGGGAGCTCCTGTCCTTATCCTAAGCTTCTAGTTACCTGGCGTGACTTGCCCTCTTTGGGTCTTGGGCAAAACCAATGGCAGGGTGTGTGTTAGCTGTGGGCCTGATTCCCACAAGGACGTACCCACAGGCCCCTGCTGCAAGGAACTACAATAACATCTGTAGAACATGTGATCCCCATTAGCACCATGGCCCCCTGACTCTATCTTCCACTTTTGGATGAGAGAAACGTGAGTACAAGAGGTAACAGGAAGACATTTCAGGACCAGTAGTGTAACCACTGCTCCTTAGTCTTGCTTCTCGGCAGTTGGTGCACCTGTATCATCATCATCAGCTGATAGTACAGTCTAGACCGTGCAGTTAGAGACCCGGGCCATGTCCAATCTCTCCACAGGTGAGTGGGATGATGTCTCCAGATGCTGCTGCTCCCTCATCCTGGACCATCCCCTCCTTCCAACATTTAGAAAGACTCCAGCCCTTCTTCATTAGCGTTTACAGAGGACTTGTAAGCCCCACAGGAGTTGTGGCGCCAGGGAAGACCTGAAGTGTCAGCCTTCGCTATCTGAGGAAGTAAGAAATATAAAGAAGTATATTTTAAAAAAGGTATTTGGGGGGGGGAGGGGGGAAAAGAGAGGACAAAAATGAACCCTCAGTCAGTTTCAAGAAGCCTTCTTTGCAAAGACAATCATGTAAGCCAGTGTAAATAGTAGGAAACTAGGAGTTAAGTGTGTCAAGTTTCTGAGAGGTCAGAGGTTACTCACGGATTCTATACTGCTCTCTGAGGGAGGCAGAAGGAAATTGGGTCAGTTTGTGGCTTTCTGCATTGCAGATTGCTGCTTGCCTTAACCAAGACACTGGGGCAGCTTCTGGCTACAAGGGGAGGTAGTTCTGCCACATGATGAAGCCAAGAGTGTCGCTGGTGGCGACCATGGAGAGGGCGTTCTCGGTGGCTGCACCAAGGCTGTGGAACTCCCTCCCGATGGAGGCCCGTTCGTCCCTGGATCTTCCCTCCTTTTCTGACAATGTGAGACCTGGCTGTTTCACCAGGCTTTTGGCGGGGGAGATGGGTAGGGGTGGGGGGTTTTGTTTTTGTTTTTTTGCTCCAGTAGTTTTATGATGTATTGTTTTTAAGAATTCTATATTTGTCTTGTTTATATTAATGTTTTATGACTTTTTGTGAGCTAGCCTGAGCCTCCTGAGGCGAGATGAGTTGCGGGATACCAAATGTTAAAATAAAATAGTGTGCTGTAGTCTGGCAGTTCCCGATTATCAGCCCTGAGAACTTGACTTTCCTACGCCCATTAGAAATGGCCACATTGCATGTTCATTGTGGGCTGGCTATGCCCACAAAAGACAGGTAGACCACGCTGGTGGTGTACCCATTTCTGGGGGAAGAAGATCAGGGGATGACTATGGGCCCAGCACTGGTAGGGATCAGTACCCTGGTGTAAGTGCAGCTGGTTCCTTGGATCATTTGCCATGGCCCCAGAGGTCAGAGTGTCCTCTGTTAGTCAGGCTGGTCAGGAAACATAGTATCTCTGACTGTTGAGAATTGAGAGTAAACAGCAGGGAATAGAGCCCTCAATTATGACCTGTTGTGTACTTCTCCAAAGCAAATGATGCCGTGGGCATGAGGGGGTTGCTAAGAAATGCAGAAAAATTAAAATAAATAAATGAAGGTGGCCACTGTTGAAGAAAAGATGCTGGGCTAGATGGAGCATTGGTCTGACCCAGTATGACATTACTTATGTTCTTATGCTTGTCTGAAGTCTTTGGCATGGAACTGAGAAGGGCTCTTTGCATTATAATGCTACTTTTGACATAACTTGTTTGCAACTTGGACCTGGGAATCCAGGGTTCAAATCCCGCCGTAGCCATGAACTCACTGGGTGGCCTTGGGCAAGTCGCAACCTTTCAGCCTAGAGAGCCAGTGTGGTGTAGTAGATAAGGTCCTGGACCTGGGAAGCCAGGGTTCGAATCCTGTCCCAGCTGTGAACTCTCTGGGTGACCTTGGACAAGTTGCAACCTCTCAGCTCAAGTTTCCCATCTGTAAAATGGGAATACGTGTCCATCTGACTTTTCCTGTGTTCCCCTAACCCTTGCCCATCTTTGATTGTAAGCCCGCTGGGCAAGGACCTGCCCAAAAACTGTGGCTCTAAAGCACTGCATACGCCTAGTAGTGCTGTAGAAATGATTAGCAGCAGTAGTAACCTTGGTCCAGTTGCCCAAGCTTTCTGACTTGTTTCCCCCCCATCTTTGGAACTGGACAGTGGTAGTTGCCTGCATTTATCATTTGAAGGGAAAGAGCTGCTTTGTTTGGCTTCTAGTGTTTGTCAAGCCCTACAGATAGTGGTGGCTGATGGGGTCAGTGTGGGTGGGGCCTTAAAATTGGATGCATTACTATGGAATACACAATTTAAAAAACCCAGAACAACCAACTACACTGAATACAGTTCTTAGGCTCAGGGCAAGGCTTTATCTGGGTTTATCAAGTAAACAGTGGTTTACACTGTATATACAACATTTTACAAGGGTTTACAGTTTACACCAAAGTTTTCCTCTAAGAGCAAGATATGCATCTAAGCAGAAAAAACGTGTCTTTCCCTCGTTCAGCTCATCTGTGCAGGTAACGCAATTGTTTTAGAACCTGGGATGAGAATAATGGATCCCTGCAGGAGAGCAGAACAAGGGAAAGACGAGCTCTCTTCTGCTAAGCTGGGTGTCTTGCTCTTGCAACAAGATGTTTTCAATTCAAAAGGCAAAGTTGTTCCTTGGATCCAGCTGCAGGAGAGTCCCTGATAAGAAGCAAATCAAACCCACAGGTTGAGCTTGCAAGCTATCCCTAAACCATCTCTCTGCTGATGAGAAGGCAGAAATGCGGTGACAATGGCTCTGTGAAAATCTGCTGACTGAGAGATCACCACTGTTGCAGCTGCAGCTGCTGCCAGTTCCTTTCCACCTTTTTCCTCACCCCCAGCTCTTTATTTTTGAAAGGCCATTTTCTGTTTGCCTTAATCTGACAAAGCAGCTCTTCCCTCCTACCTTGAAAAACAGAAATAGGTAGCAGTCCTATCTCTTAAGTCAGCTTCAGGAAGCATCAAAAAAGTAAAAATTAATGATCAAGTGTTGGCTGTTAATGAGCTGATAATAGCCCATCTATTAAATTTGAGGAGAACATAGCCCCTAGCAGTCTCTTTTTTTTTTTTTTTTTTGCCACAGAATCTAATAGGATTTTTTGTAAATCATGTACAACTTGAATCATTTCATATTGGGGGATGAAGTGCAAGGGGCTTTTCCCAGGCCCCAAGTAATCAAGAGGTGTAGCCAAGATTATTTTAAAAAATAAAATAAAATACTGAGTAATGGAATACGCTTGTGTGAACATGGCCTATTTGAACTACCCTTGAAATGCACTAGGATGCTACCACTAACTGTACAGGCCCCTTAACCCACAAATGTGTAAACTGAAGCAGTCCTCTCATTTATTATGTATATAAACGCCAGCAACACACCATGTGCTGTACAAGCATAATTAGAGACAGGTCCCTACCTGGGTAAGGAGTGGGACCTGAGCGGCTTGGAATCTAGGAAAAAGATGGGTAAAAGTAAACTACTACTGTTACTGGAGGTTTACCTTTTAGGAACTGCAAACTGTTAATGATTAAGCAAATAAAATTCTTAGTACAGTAGTCCAACCAAATGCAATTAGCACCTGGGAAAGCTCAGATTCTGAGAGAGTTAAATGCTCTATTAGAGAATGTATACTGGCCAGCAAGTCAAACAGGCTTGGTTTCCAGAGCACTGAAGCTGTCAGATGCAGCCCCAGGTTAATAGTCCTCCAGACTCTCCTGGCTGCTAACAAACTGACAATGGCCCATTAAGCTTGAGGGAACATAGCACCAGAGCAATCTTGCTAATGTCTATTAATTGTTCACAGATTGTGGCCAGTGAACAAAAAGCTGGCACTGAAGGTAGCTAACGAGGTGAGAAAGCTGCTCCACTTAAATAGCAATGAAAGCCAGCACCTTATCTACTACAAGCAGCCAGTTTCCCCTAAACTTCCTCCCACAGCTGCTGCCAGTGTCCCTGCAATTGAGGTGAAGGAGGGAACAGGGAGAGGAACCACAGCAGCTGTGGACGACGAGAACTACTTCTAGCCCACTGTGCACACAATCTTCCCCCCCCCCCAACCGGTCTGGGCTCCATGGTGCAGCTGATGGTGCCTCTACTCCAGACTCCCTCTGCTAATGGCAACAGGGGAGAAGGAACTCAGGCAGAGCAGAGGAAGCCCCGCTCCCAGGCAGCTCTGTGCCTTTCAGCCACTGACTGGCTGGAGATAGCATGAGTCAGCACCCCCAGCGTGCTCTAATTGGCTAGACTCTTTCATAGAAGCCTAACCAGAGTCTCTACAGCCCTTCCTCATGTTTCCCTTTTGAGTTGCTGAACATACTCCATATGGGTGGAGCAGCCAGATGCCTGGTGATGCTTCCCTTGTCAACACTAGCTACTGTGCTGCTAGAGTTCTCTTCCCGGTCCCACCCCACCTTTACAGCCTTTTCTGTGGCAGGCAGGGCGATGCCTGATAGCCCTCAAGAAGAAACTGCCCATGCCTACAGAGATCTATACTAAAATTCCCCAAGAGGAATGTAAGAGCTGCCATGCTCCGTCAGATGGTCGCATCTAGCCCAGTGTATAAAGAAAAAGGTGTTTTCTCCTAATGAAGAGGCAATGTTCAAGAATTTAATTGGGAGTCATGTGAAAACAAACAGCATGACAACCACAGATGTAAGTTGTGAGCGTGCGTGTCATACTCATTTTGTTTCATGAGTGCCAGAACTAATAAATGGCCCATGGGTGGGGGAAACCCATCTATAAGCCCCCTGTTGCCCCGACTCTCCCAGGCCTCACAACAGCCCTTGATGATGAGTTCTGTACAATTGTGAATTGTACAGAAAATACTTAATTTTGTTTTCAAACTTGCTTCCTACTAATCCTGTTTGTCAGAACCCTCCAACCATTTGAGATCCAGCCATTCTTAGAAGCCTGTTTTATTTGGACCAGGAATTCCAAATGGCTGTTCTCTACCCTCCTCTGTGCTATCACATTTTCAAGACAATTGCTACATATGTCACACTGGAGAATAAATTCTTCACCCTCAGGAAGGAGAGCATGATGTGTGTTTTGGGGGGGGGGGGGGCTTGCTAAAAAAAACCCCACATTCTTTTAGTTGCCTCTTCCTTATTCATGGGAAATCATTGAAAATTAACACAATTGGTAGTGCTGAAAATGGCAGGTTTTCATGGCTTTTCAGCTTCCCTCCCAACCCCTGCTATTGTAAAGATGTTTTGGTGCTATAGGAGATTTATGAATATTTGCTTTTGGGAGTTTGTAGAAGCCTATTGTTTGCATTGCTCTGGGAGCATATAGTTTCCATCCGTTGTGAAAGCACAGATTCATCACCAAGATACAAGGTAGACTTTTTGTTAAACATCCTTTTTGCAAGGAATTTGCAGAGATATTTTGTAGCTAGCTACATGACCATAAACAAAAGGGACAGTTCCATGGAGATCTGTAACAGTCATGGGAAAAGGCAAAGCCCTGTTTATTAGATCCTTGATCTTGTGTGCTAGTCAGCATTGGGTAAGATCTTTGATGTTTGCTTTTCATCTTAGATTTGACTTTCAAAGTGTGGAGGATTAGAGCTCTTTCTCTGGTGTATTTGGGACTACTGAAAATGCAATTTATTGACTGGCAAAGAATAATGCTCATCTTGGAACAAGTTATTTACAGTCCATGAGTATTCCTGTTGGTATTGTTCAGAGAGCAGAGAGAATAATTTCTCAGTGGTTGCTTTTTCATCTATAAACTCTCTCTGAAAAGCAGTTGTTTTCTTAAAATTAATGCACTGATTTCGTTTGAGACTAAGGCCCTTTTCAAATGGATGCCACCCCCCTCCATACACGTGTGCAGGTGGAGGGGTGTGTGGGTAGGGGTGTGTGCGTGCTCCCACGCTCTACCCACCTCCACGCACGGAGCAACGGGCACCAATGCACCCCCCAGCCACCTGCGCTCGTTAGAAAAGGCCTAGCAACTTGGACTCTGTCCAGTTACTGATATACAGAAGTTTGAATGGGGGTAATTAACATGCTGAAGAGAGTGCAATGAGATGGAAGCAAAAGAGACATGGTCAACTTAAAAATAGCATGTCTTCCAAAAATCACTGCTTCATCCCCCTCTCTTCCCCAGCTGCTTCTCTAAGTTGCCTCAGCCCTTATCCTAGGTAAAGAATCCATGTTTGTGTAGGGGATATTGGAGCAGACAAAAGCGCTGCTACTTTGTTTGTTTTATTGTTTACGGCATTGGCTTTCACTAGAGCCAGACAAGGAAATATTGCAAGATAAACTACAGTACAAAAATACAATACTGACAAATAAACCACACACACATATATATATGGCCAGCACGTATAAATAGTGCAATAGTACCTATTCAATTAATGATAACATCGATAATTTGCTTATCGAATCCACTCATATAAGTAAAATAGAAGTCATTCATTTACAGTCATTGTTCCAATCATATATAAGCGAGAGCCACCAGATTTATATTAAAATATGAACCAATTCAGACTATACCCAACATAAGAGTAGCCCTTTTCAGAATTAGCCTGCTTGAAGTTCACATCGAGCAAAATTCCATCCATATTACTGTATAAACTGCCTAAGAATAAACTGGTTCATGCATTTAACTACCCAGTGCCATCCACCATACACTACCTAATCCATTGATAACAAGATTCAGTTCATATATTTAATCCCAGTTTCTCTCATTTATGACCAGTATTTAAATCGATCATAAACACAATAGTCTCTTGTTCTTGTAATAACCTATTCAAGATTATCATCAGCAATTACCAGATTTGCTCCAATGATATCAATTTAGCTTTAATCAATATCCTCCATTTGATCATCAACCAGAGAAAAGTCGCTATTGCCACAATTTCCTCCGTGCTTTTTAGAATAAGGAGAAACTTATAGCAGTTTTCAGAGTCAAAATCCATTCCTTTCTTTCGCAATGGACGTAGCCAGGTTTCCCTCAAGGTGTAAAAATAGGGACACCTCAATAGGAGGTGTTCAGTGGACTCGACTTCGTCCAAACTGCAAGTGCGTTGACGTAAATCATAAGCAAGCTGAACATAGCAGCCCTCAGTCACTGCAGACTGAATAAGTTGAAAACGCAATAGTGTATCACATCTACGAAGATTTCTATTTGCGATTCTGTCTAAATAGGTCTCATATGAAACTGAGATTTTAATCTGGGCCAGCCAAGGTATGACCTTCCATTGTGCCACTGCTGCAAGGTCTTCTTGTTTGCCTATATCTTTCACTCTGACACAAATCTCTCTTTTAATGCCTGCCATGGGTTTCCCTATGAAGTATGCAAAAGAGAATCCCATGTTCCTGAGTAAAGACACAAGATACTGCAGCCAGGGATACACTCGTGGCCCCAAATGGCTTAGCTCCTCCCTCAGACATAATGAGGGTAAAGTAAGCTCTTGTTGCGATAGCAATCTCAACCAAAATCTAATCAAAATTATTTTAGAAAGGCTCAATATAGAGATCACGCCAGTCTCTGCTCTCAATATTGCCCCTGGCACACTTTTCCCTACTCCCAATAGCCGTCAGAGAAAGATTTTGAGTTCTCCCCAATACAGCAACTTTTGGAAAAGGTATAATGTCCAGACTGAAGGTTGCAGATGCAGGAGCCTTTGCAAGATAAGTTTGCAAAAAGGTGGAGATAGGTACTCCTTTAGAAATGTGTGCAGCCCTTATAATAGCTCGAATAACATTTAGGGTCTTATTTGCTCTTTCTTGTATGTGGAGATTCCACATACCATGATTGGTAAAAGTCATACCAAGATACGTAAAGGATTTTACCCCAGAGAAATATTTTCCGTTAATCTTCCACTTGGTTGGGGCATAACGCTGGCCTACGATCATGATTTTAGATTTTTGTGCATTAATCTCCAGCTCACCTGGCCCCAAGCCTTTAAACATTCTGGCAAGTTTGTAAAACCTGGCTGTTCACCCAGGCCTTGTGGGAGGGTGGGTTAGGGGTTTTTAATCTCCTCCTACCCTTATTTATTGTTTCATCGTGTGTCTAGCCCTGTTTTAATATTATGATTGTTTTAAATTTTATATGATTGTATTTATGTTTTAAAATTGTTAGCCGCCCCAAGCTGTGTTCAGGAGGGACGGGATGTAAATTGATAAAATAAATAAATAAATTTCATGATTAAACATCTCAGACCTATTTTTGTCTGAGAAAGAAGGGCCAGATCGTCCACATATTGTATAACACAGCAGAGGTAATTCCCAATTTTGGGGACATGAATATTATCAGCCTTCAAATTGACTAAATCAGAGAGGTATATGCTAAACAATAAATGGGCTAATACACAACCCTGTCGTACACCTCTATTAATTCGGATAGGATCACTGTCCACTATGCCCTCCTCCTTTTACCCTGGCTTCATTATTAGTATGGAGATTTACTCAAAGGTTTAGCAGTCTTGGATTCCTATGTGAACATTTCAATTTCTCTCATAAATTAGCTCTTGGCACTGAGTCAAAAGCCTTTAAGTCTATGAAGGCAATATATATCTTTCCTTTTTAAATTTTGGAATATTTGAACATAATATGCACTAATAAGAAGCAGCAGTCTATTGCTGACCTTCCACTTCTGAATCCAAACTGCTCTATAGGGATAATACTCCACTCCTCTACCCATTTCTCGAGATACTCCAGAGAAATTTTGCATAGATTTTCCCAGTTACCGATAGCAGACTTATTGGTCTGTAGCAAGTGTGGTCCTTACAGTCCCCGGACTATCCAACTTTGTAGCCATACCCGAAGAATCCTATACTCATCACTAATTTTACAGAATATTGCTGATAAAATAGCGGCACACCATCTTGGGGCAGTTTGGACTATTTCTGCTGTTATAAAATCAGGACCAGGTGCCTTATTAGGTTTGAGGGCCACAATATACTCGATCTTGATTCTGGGGAACTCAAGTGACTGATCCACTAACCGATTCTGACAAAAGGCTTCCTGAGCCACCCTCTTATCCCCAAACTGATCCTCAGCATAGAGGGCTCCAAAGAACTCCTCCCAGATCTTATTTGGGATTGTACCTTTAACAGAGTTGGAATGTTGTTTTAAAATATAATTCAGGGTGGACCAGAACTGCCTAATGTTACCTGTACGCAGGGCTATTATCATTTTTGCCCATTGTTAATGATAATAAAGTGTTCTTTTCCTTTTCAGCAAATGATTATACTGATTTCTAGGCTGCAAGAATTTATCCCACAACTCCAGGGAAGGGATTTGTGCCCATTTCTTCCAATGCACAATCAACTGACACTTAGCTACCTTACAATCCTGATCATACCATTCCTGCTTAAGGTTAGAACAGTCCCACCCTCCTTAGCCCTCACTCTTAAGGATATCTTAAGATGTTCCATAACAACAGAAAAGCTATCAGACATTAAATCAACGTTCTGAGTACTCAATATTGTTGTACTTAGCTCTAGAAATCGCTCAGAACAACAGAGCTCGTAGATCTTACCTATCAGTTCTACTGAGGAAAGTCTCTTAAGCTTCAGGGAATAATGACGGGTTTCTTTTAAGGTTCTATCATTTTAAAAAGGTCCATAACCCTTAATCTGCACTGAGCAGCACATGGTGGCTCTTGGGCCTGTGAATTGAGAGATTGCTAAATCTTTCTCTACAGTTACTGTCCTCAGAAATAAAGTCCACCACCTTCCCTGTGGACCTATGTAAGTAAAAGCACTGTTCGCTTTGTTGGAAGAGTCCTCTTTTAAAGCTATCAAATTAACCTTTTAAGTCAGTCTAAAAGCACTACTAATTAACTATGGAGTGCCCACACAGACTCTATCCAATGGTAACTTGGGATGCGTAAATGCAGTGCGAATTCCACGCAGCAAGGCAGATTACACATGGGGACCATATAAACCTCCTGGGGCAGCCAAGAAGGTAAGGGAGAGGTGAAACCTCTTCCTTTTGATTTTTCAGGCCATGGGATGGACATGCAACTTGGAGTATTCAAAGGGTAGAGTCTCAGATCCATTTCTGAAGGGTGAACAAGGGAACTACATGGGTATTTCTATGTCCATGAAGATTGGGCTGGGCTGGAGCTGCTTGCCATCTTGGCTCCTTTACCATTGTTAAATCATATCCTGACTGAGCCAAAATTAAAGACTTCTTTCTTCAAGAAACCACACCTCCGAGTGCTGCCAGTACGATCCACAAGGCAGCAACAACAAAGGCTTCTTCTGAAGGGCATGACTAATGTTTAAAAATAAATAAATATTTTTTTGTAGTCAAGAGCAAGTGAAACAGATGGTCTGGATTGCCAATTGCATGCCTTCTTCCTCTGTTGTAGCAGCATGCCTTTTCTAGAGTGGTATCTTCCTGCAGTATTCCATCCAGAGTGTCAGTGATTAGACTGCCATCTAGAAGTAATGGTGGTTTAACCTAATTAAAAGATAACCTTCAAGATTTTAATTGAAGTAATTGAATTTGTTCCCTGCTATCCACCAAGGAGCAGATTTTTTTTCAAAGCCACAAATAGTGTTTGGGCACCTAGTTCCCACTGAGAGTCAGTTAAAAACCTACTTTCCTACACTCAGTTTTTTAAATAAAATCTTTATTTCCATTTTAAAAATATTTTAGTACAGGATTTGAGGAAGTCTGTTTATAGTTTGAAAGTCTGTGCTGTCTGACTATAGAAAGGGCTGATTTATATTGATGACAGCGGAGTCACTGGTGTAAGTTCAGAACTGGACCCAATTTATTTTTCTGCAGGATAATGGATCTTTTCCTTTTACAGCTCTATCTTTCTGATTAAGGCAGAGTTATATAAATACAAAATCAGTTTACGAGGTGGCTTGTGATTATGACAGTCCCCAATTTTTGGTCACTGATTTATTGAGTAAATATTATTTGATTATTACTATCTGCATAGTAGCTGTTCATAGGGTATGATGGTAACGTATAGAATGGTGTTTAACAAAGAGACAGTTATGCAAACTGATTTACGGGTTCTTTTGTGATTGTATTTTTTTATCAACACTAGAACTTTATCTACCCAACAACAGCAAAAATATATCAAAGAAACTAATTTTGTTGTGTTGGGATTACAGTATGTAAATTACATAATACTACTGAAACTATTTAGGATTATTGTGGATTTTTATAAAGTTTGGGGTTTTTAAGGTCATTACAGACTATCTAGTTTGACCAGCCTGACACCAGCCATAATTTACAAGTAACTTAACGATCTCCCCCACCCTCTCCCCAATTCTCTTCCCAGCGTCATGGCTGACAGCAAAACTAAGCCTGCTAAACCTGCAAACAAGACTCCTCCGAAGTCTCCTGCAGATCCAGCTAAGGAAAGAGCAGCAAAAAGACTATCTTATGAGTCAAACAGCTCCCACGAGGGGGCTTCAGCTTCAGAGATGAGTGCTCTCGAAGAGGCTTTTAAGAGATTTGCCATTCATGGAGATACCAGAGCCACAGGAAAAGAGATGCATGGGAAAAACTGGTCCAAGCTATGTAAGGACTGCCATGTGATAGACAGCAAGAACGTGACCATCACAGATGTGGACATTGTCTTCAGTAAAATCAAGTAAGATCTTCCCACCACTATTACTTGTATCATATCCCTGCTCCATTACCACCTGAATACTGTGATTGTCTAATTCTTTTAAGGTTTAACTCTTCACTTTTGAACTGCTGCCCTTAGCTGGATTAAGTATTTCATGTATCAAGACTCCACCGTGCTGTGGACAGAAACCCGTTTTTCAGGAAACACTGCTAAAAACAATTTTTCTTTTAAAAATGGCAAAATGTATTGAATGTTTGTGAGTTCTGTCTTGAATTAAGTTGTAGTGTGGGCAAGTTTAGGCAAACTGCTTGCCAGTTTTACAGCTCTGTAAATGCACGTCAGCCTTGAATTGCAGAACTCTTGCTCCTCATCTTGCGATATCTTTTTGAGAGACGCCAGTCTGCTACAACACATGGGCAGGGTGTACCAGGCAAGGAAAATCAAGCAAATCGTAGTTTCTCAGTAAAATTGAGCCCAACATGAATCCTTGCTTTTGAAAGGTTAAAAACTATTGACAGAATAAATGGCCCTATCCAAATCCTGTTCAAGTTGGAGGGAAGGCCCTCCTCTAGCTTAGCAGCTTTGCATGTGATGCTACTCACTTCCCTGGCCAAACTCCTTAAGTTTGATTAGATCAAGGACACACATCCATTGGTGAGCTAGGTGCTTTGTTCTTCATTACTATAGAAACCAATTCATTTCTCACCAAGTAACGTTTAGAGCTAAATTTTCCCTGAGAGCTTGCAGGAACGTTTGCACATGTCTATAGCTACATGTGCATATGCTGGTTTGAGGAAAAGTGCATGAATGTGTCTAAACTTGCATTTGGGGAGACCTGATTAGAATAGGAGCCCTGCAGTCTATTAAGGAATAATAGTCATGAAGGCAGAAAGGGCTGTTGGTCTTTCATAGATTATCCATTGTGTACAGAGTGTCAGTTAGTAGATTCTCAGGTGGCTCCATTCATGCAGCTTTGTCCACTGCCTCTTTCTTGGCATGTCATTTGTGTGTGTGTGTGTAAGAATGCTCATTTACAGCAAGCGTGCTTCCTTTTGCACTGTGTGCTTCTTGCGCTCACTTTATCGACCTCTGGGCCCTTGAAAACCCCATATCCGCACTGACTGCTTTATTCATGCATTGATTTCTTTTTCCTCTCGGAGAAATACTGTTGTCATGGTTCCGTTGCTATAAATAAGCATTCTCCTCATACCTCTGCATCCTCCTCCTATTGGGTAGTTCTGCCATTGACCAGCAGGAGGCAGATGATTGATTTTTTCTTTTTCTGCGCCTGCGTGACTGGAACTACCCCGCCACTTCTCCAGTCCGTCTGCCTCAAGACCAGTAGGACGCATCTTCATGGACTCAGAGGAGCCACTGTTCTGTGAGAGATAGGAGAGAGAATTCAGGTTCTTGCGGGCTTAGAGGGGCAGCGATCCCGGAGGCGGTCTCGGGTTTCGCCTCATAGGCCATTTGGAAAAATCTATTAAAAAAACAAACAAACTCAGCCGGCTCCCTCGCACTGCGCCGGGGAGCAGGGGACGCCGCACAGTCTCCCGCTTAGTGAGAGGCCCCCAGCCGGTGATCCCCCCCGCCTCGGGTAGGATCAGTACTGCTTGATCCACCCAGTAAAGATTACAAGGCCATCATTAAAATAAAAACAATGAGCGCGGCCGATAAAGAACCGGTAGCCCTCCCCCCCCCGCGGGCAGGACGGGGACAGCTATGGAAGAGGGAGGATCAGCCACTCAGGCCCCCTCGCTGAATTCTATAGCCCAAACCATGGGCAAAATTTTGGCCTCCCTTAGGGAACTCTCCCGCCCAAAAGCGGAGAAGAGAAAGAGGGCCCCTCCCCCCGCCACAATCAGGGCCTCCGCCAAGCACTGCAAGGCGGGAAAACCCAGGGCGGAGAAGAAAGGCAAGCAGCCACTAGGGGGCGCTAAGGCCCGGATTCTGCTCTCTCCTCAGGGCTCGGAGGAGGAGGAGCAACCAGAAGCGTCCAGCCAGATGTATGGGGCTGGAAGAATGACTGAGTCAGACTCTGACTCCATGAGTTCGGGATCGGGCTCAGAGTTAGAGGAGGGGGAATATGTGGAGGCTTCCACAGACCCCAGAGACAGGGACAGACATTTCCCTAGTCAGGGCAGAGAAGAGTTAATGAGCCAGGTCATAAAGACTCTCCAAGTTAAGGAGAAACCGACCAAGGAAGCCTCATCTGACTCCCAGGAAGAGGATACTAGGGAACTTATCCCCTCCCTACATGGCAGGGACCAGGGACTACCACTAGATAGGGCTTTTGAGAGACTAGTCGTAGAGGAATGGAAGTTTCCTGACAAGGCCTTTAAGATGAACAGGGCTCAGGACTCCCTTTATGCATTTTCCAAAAAAAAGGAGCCACTGTTTAAAAGCCCAAAGATTGACACGGCAGCAGCCTCCCTTGCTCGCCAGACCGTGTTCCCAACTGAAGGGGACTGCCACCCTAGGGTCCCCTCTGATTGGGGGGTAGACTCCGCTCTTAAAAGGGCAGTGGATGGTAATGCAGCATCTCTTAAAATCAGCATCGTGGCTTCTTACGTGTCCAGGGCGCTGATGTCCTGGATGCAAGAGCTCCAGGACCCGGATTTGTCAGAGAGGAAATCCCAGAAACACTCTTCCCTGATTTACTTGGCCTCCTCCTTCCTAGTGGATGCCACCACTGACTCCCTAGTCTGGTCAGCTAGAGCCATGGCCAATGGGATTGCAGCCAGACGCAGAGTCTGGTTACGATCTTGGCAGGGAGATGCCACCGCCAAAAACCTCTTAACCTCTGCACCCTACAAGGGTATCGAGCTGTTTGGGGTTTGCTTAGATAAGGTACTAGAGGAGGCAAACCTTAAGGACAAACCCAAAACCCTCCAGCAAGTTACTCCAAAAAGAGGGTTTTTTCATGGCTACCCTTTTAGGGGATTTGGGGGTACCTCCAGACAAATGCACTCCCAGGGTCCCAGATTCCAGGCCAGTAACTTCTCCTTTGAGGGAGAGGCTTCAGACCAGGGAGATATGACAGACGGAGATCCAGGGGAGTGTCCGGCTCTCAGAGCAAACAGGAGGGCTGACTATGCCAACTTAGTAATAGGGTGCAGGCTGCAAGTGTACCAGGAGGCATGGCACGCCTCCGTGACAGACTCATGGGTTCTTTCCTGTGTCTCAGAGGGATAAAGGATAGAACTCCATCACACACCAAGACAAAGATTCGTAGCCTCCCCGGTCCCAAGAGACTTAACAAGCGATGACGGCAGAAATTCAAAGACTGTCAGACATAAAAGCTATAGAGAAGGTTCCCAGACAAGAACGCTTCACAGGCATCTACTCCATCCTGTTTTTGGTAGCCAAGAAACAAGGGAAATGGAGGGCGGTTCTAGATCTGAAGGCTTTCAACAAATTTGTAAAGAAGCGCTGTTTCAAGATGGAGACAGCAGCATCGATTTGCCAAAGCCTCCAGAGAAACGATTGGATGACCTCCCTGGATCTCAGGGAAGCCTACCTACATATGCCAGTCTGGAACCAGGACAAGAGGTGGCTGCGATTTGCCTACGACGGAGTCCACTGGCAGCTCGGAGCTCTCCCCTTCAGACTATCATCGGCACCCAGGGTCTTCACGAAGATCTTAATACCCCTCATTGCTAATCTGCGAGCAGAGGGGGTCCACATTTACATGTACCTGGACGACCTACTGATCAGAGCCAGCTCCGCGGACAGAGTGCAGACCCATCTGAACAGGACCATCCAGTACTTGGAGAGCCATGGATTTGTAATAAACAGGGAGAAAAGCCACCTATCGCCATGTCGCAGGTTGGAACACCTGGGGATATTGGTGGATACAGTCTCAGACCGCGCATTCGTCCCTCCAGCATGACGAATCAAGATCAGGACACTAGTCAAATTGCTAAGGCTCCGGAACCGCATGAGGCTCAAGCAGCTAGCGAGACTACTAGGTCTTATGATATCATGCATAGGACAAGTGACATGGCGACGTTTTCACCTTCGCCCCTTGCAGAGGCAACTGTGGGGTTTTCAAAGCGAACTGACACTAGGACTAAACCCGTGGGTCCCCATCCCTCGAAGCCTAAGATCCTTAATGTCCTGATGGTTAAGACCAGACACCCTACAGGAAGCATCCCCCTCACGGAACCAATGAGGACGGTTCTGACCACAGACGCCAGCCTCCGGGGATGGGGAGGCCACGCGGGATCCCACTCAGCCCAGGGCATCTGGACACAGAGAGATGCGGGGAGAAGGATCAATGTACTCGAACTGAAGGCCATCCGTCTTGCCCTACACCAGCTGGCTCCGACCTTTCTCTACCAACACATACTGGTGTATACGGACAATGTGATTGCGAAAGCCTACGTAAATCATCAAGGGGGGTCGAGGTCGACGGAGCTCCACCAGGAGGCGGTAAGTCTCTTTGCATGGGCTCAGAACCACCTATTCTCCATAAAAGCCCTACACACAGGCTGACTGGCTGAGCCGCCAGACCTTGAATCCACATGAGTGGAGACTGAACACGGAGGTGTTTCAGCAGATAGTGGAGTGGTTCGGACTTCCTGTGTTGGACTTATTCGCAATCAAGGACAATGCCCAAGTACCTCGTTTCATCACACGAGTTCCCTGCTCAGAGGCGGAGGGTACCGACGCTCTAAATTGCCCCTGGCCCAGAGGCCTGCTTTACGCCTTCCCTCCATTCCCTCTAATACAGAGAACAATAGCCAAGGCAGTCAGGGAACAGGCGTCTCTAATCCTAATAGCCCCATGGTGGCCCAGAAGGCCGTGGTTCTCCGAGCTTATAGAGCTCAGCCAAGCTCAATTCCACAGCCTACCCCTCCTACCAACTTTAATTTCTCAGGTTCCAGTGTACTCACCAGAGATTCAAACTTTAAAATTAACAGCTTGGAACTTGAGTGCTCGGCATTGAGAGCAAAGGACTATTCAGAAGCGGTGTCATCCACGATACAGCTTTCTAGACGAACGACCACCTGTAGAAGCTATAGTGCCATGTGGAAGACCTTCGCAAAGTGGTGCCTCACGCAGGAGCAGGATCCGGTACAGGCCCGGGTTTCCCAAGTTTTAGAATTCCTCCAGCAGGGCCTAGATAAGGGCCTGCGGGCTAATACTCTAGCTAGACAAGCGGCGGCCATAGATTCTGTACTCAGGACAGTCTCCAATAGAGTGGTGTCCTCTCATAGGAATGTGAGGAGATTTTTATGGGCAGCTAGGATGATATCTCCTCCCGTAGTACATAGAGTACCCTCTTGGGATCTAAATTTGGTTCTGGAGGCCATGACAAAGCCTCTCTTCGAACCCCTTAAACACGTTTCTCTTTATTTTCTGACCGTGAAAGTGACCTTTCTCATAGCAGTAACGTCAGCTAGGAGAGTCTCCGAGCTTGGAGCTCTTTCCATGGAGGACAATTTCTGCATTTTTAAGAAAGACTCCGTCACTTTAAGATTGGACCAGGCTTTTTTACCAAAAATATATTCCCTTTTTCATAGGTCTCAGGAAGTAATATTGCCTCCTTTTTGCCCTAAGCCAGTTCATCCCAGAGAAAAGATCTGGCACGCTCTGGATGTGAGACGAGCTCTAAAAATCTATCAGGCCAGGACCAGAGTTTTCAGGCAGTCTACAGCCCTCTTGGTGAACATTAGGCCTGGGGGGCAGGGGTCCAAGGCCTCTAAAACCCTGATTTCCAAATGGGTAAAGCAGGGAATTGTGGAGGCATACAGGGCAAGGGGTAGAATTCCCCCACTTCAGATTTTGGGCCACTCCGTGCGCTCGGCAGCCACATCTTATGCTTTTAAAGCTCGAGTCTCGTATGAGGAAATCTGCAGGGCGGCTACATGGGCTTCCATCCACACCTTCATTAAACATTATAAAATCAATGTTTTTCAGTTGGCGGAGGCTGCTTTTGTCAGGAGGGTGTTACAGGCGGTACTGGATCCTTCCAGTGCTCCTGGCTCCCTCCCTTGAGGTTCATTCAGTAAGCTTGGGTACATCCCAATAGGAGGAGGATGCAGAGGTACGAGGAGAAAGGAGAATTGGTAACCTACCTTCGGTGAATTCCTTTCTCTCATACACTCTGCATACTCTTCCGACCCTCCCAGCCAGGCAGCTATTCAATTGGCAGGGAGGTTCTGGGGATCAGTACCGCAGGTTAACGTTAGAGTTGAAACAGTTTCAGGTTTAAGTTGAGCAGTTATCCTTGGGGGGGAGTTTGGCCTAACGATTATTATCTTTAGTGGCGAATGGGAAACATAGTCTTCTCAGCATTGGAACGGACTGGAGAAGCAGCGGGGTAGTTCCAGTCACACAGGCGCAGAAAAAGAAAATTAATCATCTGCCTCCTGCTGGTCAATGGCAGAACTACCCAATAGGAGGAGTATGCAGAGTGTATGAGAGAAAGGAATTCACCAAAGGTAGGTTACCAGTTCTCCTTTCTATTTCAAATGGGATATAACCACGGACCCGAGTTGACTGCGTTGTTGCAATTTGCAGTGATTTTCTCAGAATCAGCCAATACTCGCAAAATCAGCCAAACCTGACCATGACCCGAGGGTAAATAGGCCCCTAGGAGATGAATTGTGGGTGGGTGGGGTCTGAAGGCCCTATGTTTGCGTTTAGGAGGTGCTGAAATTCCAGAGGGTTTGAGTTGTGTTTGATTAGCAAAGTTGTGATTCTGTGTCAAACCTATTGCAGATTTGCTTCTCAGCATGCATAGTTATGCAAATCAAGTTAATTATGCAAATATTAATGCTCGTGGTGAATTTGCAGAATTGGGCTTCACTGGTTGCAGAATTTAAGATTTTTTGGCGCAGTCATCTTGGGTCCCTGGATATGACCAATGGGCCACTCCATTGCGTTGAGTAGGCAAGCATGGAGAGCTAGAGGTTTTTGTTTTGTTTTTGTGGTGGATTTTAATGGATGTCAGCATTTTATTTCCAAATATTTTTCGATGTTGATAAATGGCTGCCCTAGCTAGAGATGGTACATTTTATTTGGGTCAGTAGTCCCTTTAGAATTGCAAAGAGTGACTGTAAAATCAGCTGGTAGCTTTTGAAAGCTGCATTGGCACTCCGCAGGAAGGTGTCAGGACAGGATGAATTGAAGCGAAATCGGGTCCGAGCATACGTTTTGGCAGGATCAGGGCTGAGGAAGCATCAAAACAGTGTGGAGCAATCCAGAACCATAGTTGGAGACGAGCCAGAGGGTCAGTCCAAGATAGGTGGGGAGGGCTGGAGAGAGAAATGGAGCTGGAGGCAGAGGGTATAAGACAAGATGCTGAGAGGCAGTAACACACAGACAGAGCTTAGGCATTGGTCTGCCTGGCTTTCTCTTCCTGTCATGTGCTTTTATTAGGGCTAGACAAGTTAGGAGCCAGTCAGAACCTTGTGGCCGGGGAGCCCCATTAGACTGGCAGGGTACCTGGACACAGCTTTATGAGCTGGAGCAAGGACCTCAGTCAGAGTGCACTAGTGGCACTGCAGAGCTGGCTACCTCCTCCAGGGTCCCAAGTGTGCCTGCTCTGGTCTCTGGTCCTGACAGAGGGAAATGTGGGGAGTAGAAGGAAAGGGACTTCATGTAGACTCTGGATGTCTTCTCTTCTCCTTTCTTCAGTTGTTGCCATTCACAGAGAGGCAACACATTTATTTATTTATTTATTTATTTGATAGATTTATACCCCGCCCCTCCTGCCATGCAGCTTGGGGCAGCTTCCAAAAACCTTAAACTACAATAAAACCATTAAAACTCTCATAAATACAGTAAAATATTAAAACAGGACTAAGTTATCAATAAAACCACAGTAGGTGAGGGAGCTAAACCCCTCACCCTACCCACGCTCCCTCCCAAAGGCCTGGGCGAATAGCCAGGCTTTACAACTTCGCCGGAATGTTAACAGGCTAGGGGCCAGGCGAGCTTCCTTCGGAAGGGAGTTCCAAAGCCGCGGCCCAACTACCGAGAATGCCCTCTCCATTGTGGCCCCCCGCTTAACACGGGGGACCTCAGGAAGGCACCCCTGGCAGACCGCAGGAGCCGCCCTGGGGCGCGGACAGCGAGGCGGTCCCTGAGGTATGAGGGGCCGAGACCGTGTAGGGCTTTATAGATCATCACCAAAACCTTGAACTTGGCTCGGCACGCTATCGGCAGCCAGTGCAGAGCTCGGAGCACAGGTGTAATGTGCTCTCGATGGCCCGCCCCCATAAGGAGACGGGCCGCCGCATTCTGCACTAGCTGCAGCCTCCAAACCAGGAACAAGGGCAGCCCCACGTAGAGCGCATTGCAGTAGTCGAGCCTCGAGGTGACGAAAGCATGGATGAGGGAGGCCAGGTCCGGGCCGGAGACATATGGACGCAGCCTACGCAACAGATACAGCTGGCGGAAGGCAGCCTTAGCGACTGCCTCCACCTGCCACTCCAGGCGGAGGCCCGCATCCAATATCGCCCCCAGACTCCGAACCTGCTGAGCTATAGGAGGGCGGACTCCCCCAACCAGGGGGGCCACACACCCCTCTGCTCTCCCCACCAACATCACCTCTGTCTTATCGGGGTTGAGCTTCAGTCTGCTCAGCCGCATCCACTCCGCCACGACCTCCAAACAATGGGATAGCAACGAGACAGCAGGGCCCAGATCAGTAGCAAAAGAGAGGTACAGCTGAGTATCATCAGCATACTGGTGACTCCACACCCCGAACACTCTCACCACCTCCCCCAAGGGCTGCATATAGATGTTAAACAACAGCGGAGACAGGATCGAACCCTGCGGAACGCCACACGATAAAGTGCGGGGCACGATGTCTCCTCCCCCAACACTACCCGTTGGCTCCTTCCCGAGAGGAAGGAACGGAACCATTCAAGAACAGTCCCGTCCAGACCCCCCCAGGTCACGCAGTTGCCTCAGCAGCAGCCCATGGTCCACAGTATCAAAAGCAGCCGAGAGATCTAGCAGGATAAGAAATGTAGAACATCCTGCATCCATCTCCCGGCGGAGGTCGTCTACTAGGGCCACCAATGCCGTCTCGGTGCCATAGCCGGGGCGGAACCCAGATTGAAAAGGGTCTAGGAAACGATGCTATTCAGATGCACCTGGAGCTGGAGTGCCACCGCCCGCTCAATAACCTTCCCTAAAAAGGGGAGGTTAGAGACAGGTCGGTAACTGGCGTTTATGGGCATGAACATGTGTTGTGTTCAGGCCACAAAGCCTCACAGAGTTCCACCCTCAACATACAGTTGCCGTTTCTTCCGCCACACATGTGTGTCTATTTACAGTGTATAGTTCTGAAGACTAAGTGGTCATCTAGTTCACTCCCAAGCTGCAGTCTACCCTCTTAGACTTTCAGTCCCCAACAATGCAGATGGGCTGCGTCCTGAACTCCATTCTCCTGGCAGTTCTGGCCTAGCCCTCCTGGCTAGCTAGCCCCAAGGTGAGCCCTGTTACCCCAGGGCCATGAGGTAAACTTCTAGCTGCTGCCTCTTCTCCTGCTAGGATATGCCTAATACTGTTTCCCGCTCTCCTTCCCTGGTGGTTCTGTTCAGAGTTTTAGGCGCTGCTTTATTACATTTGTCTGGCTATTTAACCACAGGTGTTTCTCTCTCCCCAGCAGCCCTCTTAACAGCTTGGAGTCTGGGTCCCTGTCTTGCATTTGTTCGGGGCAATCTGTTACATTGTATTTAAGAATAGCCCAGGGATCTGCAGACTGTTGCCAGAGCTGGTTGGTTCCTTCTGTTGGGATGGAGATCCTCAATACTTCTCCTCTTGCAGGGGGACAGGATCTGTTCTCCAGCCTGATGGAGCCCTGACTTGCTTCTGCCTTCACTTTTTGGAGCTGTTATCCACGAAAGGTGCTGGAATGTGGGCATATGGCCCCTTAGAATTCTCTTGTTACTTTGGTCAGTTCCCATACAAGTAAAAAGAGGCTAACCAGCCTCTTAGCTTGGGGAGGCCCTGCACAAGGTCAGCATGTCTTTTGATGCCACTATGCAGTGGACTGGATTTCTGATCAGGAATAAGCAGCAACCCTTGGCTATACATGTTTGGTATGCGCTGACTCCCAGATCAGTTTTCAGATAATTAGCTGTTTGTTAAAAATGTCACTATTGTATAAGTCCACCGATTCCAAAATTGCTTTGCTCCTCCTTTTTGTAATGGCCAATATGCACTTTCAGGGGTAGTATGTGATGTACTTTCTGAATCTCTTGCTCTTGGAGGAAGCAGGCTAAGTGTTTGATAGTGGGGAGTAGCTGTTCCCATTACACTGTGACTTGGCATTTGGGATGGCGGGAGGTCCTTGTGGTAGGAAAAGCCAAATATCCAAGAAGAATAAATGTGAGTGACCTCTGACCAGCATTCCATCATGTTGCTTTGGGAACATAAATTTCATTGTTTATTGGAGTCAGCAACTGCTCTGGGGAATTTGATACAGTAGATATGCCATCCGCATGCTCCACTTGTTGGATGCCATTAATATGGTCATAATAATAGCCCTGATTATAAATACTTTTGCTTTCCTCATTAGAAGAGCAGCCACAATACACTGCAAGACTGGGGTGTAAACATTGCCACAAAGCTGCTAATTTCTGTGACATGACTTGATAGAAAAATCAAAATATTTCTGTTTATCCTGGCACGTTGCTATGGCCGCAGGCAGGCCTGGGTGACGTCATGCCTTGGATTCCTTGTGAGCATTTATTTAGGTGGTTGTCTCTATGGAAACATTTGTTTGTTTTGATGTTACTATGTGTTAAATTTTAAACAACTTTTTGTAGTTATACACAGGATTGCTTTTGAAAACTACTGTTTAATAGAGAGAGACCCTGCAAGTACACTTGGCCCTGCCCACAAAGAGAAATACTCAGGGGCAAGAGAATCGATCAGCAGCACAACCATCATCTTGAATTCCAGTAATAGCTTCTCGTGTTGCATTTACATGTTTCGTTGTAGTTGAGAAAGACATGCGCCTTCAAGGCTACAAAAATTCTCTTCCTCCTCCTTTTTTTTTTTTTTTTTTATTATTTTTTTTAACTTAAAGAAAGGAAGCTAGTTCCCATGGAGAAGTTCTCACAACACATCATGCTATGTCCTGACTTCCAAGCAGACCCACCCGCATCTGAACAGAAGTGCAAATTTAATGTCAGCTTTTTTGCACAGTTTCCGTAGGCTGGGTGACAGTCTCTCAAATAACGCTTCTACCCGAGTCCAAGAGGGTTTCATATCAGCAGTAGCTAACTTCTGTGGCAAGATCATGGAATAACTAATCCAGATGTGATCACCCCTCGCAGCTGCATCATCCAAACTCTTGACAATGACACGGATGTCCTCTCCCCCCCAATCCACATGCTTTGGATACAACTGCAGTTGTCTTGACTTGTGTTGAATAATATTAATTGTTTCAAACTACAAACACTTGTAAAGAGCAGCACTTTGAAACCCGTGCTGGTTTAAAACAAAAGTCTTCCTGAGATATTAGACTGAAGTATGTAATGTTTATAAAATCACAAGAGGCATTAGGAAGTGTTTATTGAAATACATTGTGCAATGCAGGGAGACGTCCAAACTAGTTCTCATAGGTAAATGAAGTGTGTAACTGTATTGCACAGTTGAAAACTTATCTTTCCTATCAGGCTTTTTTTTTAAAGCAATGTTGTCTTGTCTTGCTTAAATTACAGTTCTACTAGATAACAATTTTGTCTGTCATGTAAACTGTGAACACTACTATCTGACTGAGAACCACAAGTGATAACTTATCAAAGGTGTGATCTGTGTTGATCATTTCCTGATTTCTCAGTTAACCTGGAATAAATGTAGATCAGTACTGGCCAAAGTTGTCAACCAAAATCTTCATATGGCTGAGAGTCAGAAGGCACACATGCATGCATTGCGCACACAAACCTCTTCTGCTGCATGATTAGCTGACACAGACGGTGCTCTGCAGTGCTGGCTTGTGTGATTTTTGAAGCTCAGCTGCTGAAACTTGGGTGCAATGAAGTAAGGTACAGGATCATTAAGGCCACGTGGGGCCTAAGACCAGCCCTGGTCAAGAGCCACATTTGAACTGTCCTAGAACTACGTAGGAAGTGCCATACTGGGTCAGACCAATGGTACATCAAACCGAGCATCCTGTCTCAAACAGAGGCCAATCTCAGTCACTTGGGCAAACTACCCAATTGGGTCCCAATGAGCAATCCATTCCCTGCTGTCCGCTCCCAGCAGTAAGAGGTTACGTCCCATAAACCTACTTGACTAATAACTGTTAATACTCTCAAAGACCTTATCCAATCCTTTTTAAAATTTAGCTATGCTACTGACCATGACCACATCCTCTGACAACAAATTCCACAAGTTAATTGTGTGTTGAGTAAATAATACTTTATTTGTTTTAAATGTACCACCAGTTAGTTTCATGGTGTGTCCCCCAGTTCTAGTAGTATTTGAGAGCATAAATAACCGTTCCCTATTACTCATTCCACATCACTCATGATTTTATAAACTTCTATCATATCCCCTCTGTCATCTCTTCTCCACGCTGAAGAGCCCTAACCGGTAACGCCTCTCTTCGTACAGGAACTGTTCTGTACGCGTGATTGTTGCCCTCTTCTATACCTTTTCTAGTTCTTCTAGGTCTTTTTTGAGATGGGGCGACCAGAACTGCACACAGTACTCTAGGTGCAGTCGTACCATAGATCTATATAGAGGCATTATGATATTTTCAGTTTTATTCTCTGTTCCCTTACGAATAATTCCTAAAATCCTGCTTGCTTTTTTGGCTGCTTCCGCCGCCACACATTAAGTTGAAGATTTCATTGTATTGTTTGCAATGTCTCCAAGGTCTTTTCCAGAGTGGTAACCTCTAATTTAGAACCCAGCATTGTGTACATATAGTTTGGATTATCTTTCCCTATGTGCATCACTTTGCACTTGTTGACATTTAAATTTCATCTGCCATTTAGATGCCCAGTCACCTAGTCTCTCAAGATCCTTCTGCAATTCCTTGCAGTCTGCTTGGGTTTTAATTACTTTGACCATTTTTATACGGGCCCCATAGGTTGGGGGGAAGAGGGTCCATGTTTGCGCTGGTGGTGGTGGTGGAGGGTTTATATGGGCGCACACGCATCCCCACTCACCCCCACCCATGAACATTCACAGAGCAACCTCTGTTTTCGCTGGTTGCTCTTTTTTCCCCTTTCCAAGTGACTCTGGTGGTTACCAGATGGTGCATACCAGATGGTGGCATAGAATTGGACAGGAGGTAGACTGCCATATCCAAGTCCCATCTTCAAAATACTGTACTCTATGACCTTGCGACAGGAGGTGGATGCAAACTTGCCCTGCACTGTGTTTAGACATAACATCAGACGTGCAACGTAAACACAAAGTGACTTCCCAATCCAAGGTGTTGCTTTCTGTGTTCAAAATGGGTTCAACAGGTGGCTGAACGTGTGTTATGGTGTAGATACAGAACAGCTGAACATGTGTTATGGGGCTCAAACACCCAATTTTCGGTATGGGTAAAAGTGCCCAAACGAGATGTTAAATCAGAGATGTCCAGGACAATATGGACACTTGAGATGTTTGATAGCTGTGCTCTGCATAAAAAGACATCTGTACATCTCCGGCTAAGTCAAATTTGTTAACTTTAGACAGAAAATGTTGACCCTTGCTTACTAGTTATAAATACACATTTTTAGCTCAGTCACAAGAAACACTGTTCCCTCCAAACCAATCCTTTGTATTGACTAAAGAATCTAGCAGGGATTTGTTTTCCTGAGAGAAATGTAACCAAGCAAGCCCTGCCTGAATAACTGGTCTTCTAAAGTCGAGCTTTTTGCTCCCCCTCTAAGCACCCTCTTTTGCCATGGTGCTGAAGGTTTCCTGCCTGAACTCGGGTGAAAACTTTATACTTACAAAGAGAAGAACCTTCAGAACCTGATCCTGAGCTCTGATTAAAGCTCATGTTTTTTTCACAACACACAGGTTAGTGTTTGGGCACTTGATGTCAAAAGAATACCTAGTGCAGGGTGGGAAGTGTTTTTTCTCCTATGGGCTGCTTTGAAAATTAGTCCAAGTTCCATGGGCCCATATAATAGTTGTGGAGGGATGGGGGAAGGGAAGAGGAGTTCCCAGATCATGGGTCTGTGCCATGGATCTGTCCTCTATCCTTGAGTGCATGCCCTCATCTCTACTCCCTTTCCCTGAACTCGCTCTTTGAGTGCTTGAGGCTAAGGGCTGGATCCATGGGCTAGATTGTGGAAGTGGAAGGGGGCCAAATAAAACCGGCCATGGGCTTGATTTGGCCAATGAGCTGGACATTTCCCCCCACCCCTGACCTAGTACATATCTTTTTCCTGATCCTGGGATGATTAATAATGTCCAGTTATTAATATGAAGCTTGAAATGAGGAAAAGGTAGCAAACTATTCTAGCCTGACAGATATTCAGATAAAGTAGGAACGCTATGGGGTGTGGGTTTTATTCTGTTTAACATGGGTAAAGTAAGAGATGGTCCCTTAAAATAAGGTTCATCAGGCAATCTTGCCTCTGCCCACACTGGCTCCTGTAGCTTTCTCTTTTCTGCTTCAGTCCCCTCTTTCTGCTCCTCGCTCATCTTTGTATTCTCCACCATGTTTCCTGGATACCAGAATTAGGAATCATCGAGAGCGCAAGAGAAACTTTGGGCACTTGCCCATGTTATCTAGCCCGATAAAACTCCTGGCGCAGAATCTTGCGCATGGGAATATTGCACTTATCTCCGAACGTGGGCGCGGTGGCAAAAACATCATCTGCCAGGTCGCATTTTCTCTTACGAATGACGGTGCTCAAAATCCAGCCTTGCCATTCACAAGAGAAAACGCTGCAGGAGCCCCATGCCCAGGTTTGGAGATAAGCGTAAGATTCCCAGCTGTGAGATTTCGTGCTGGGAGTTTCGCCAGGCCAGATAACGTGGGCAAGTGCCCTTTGGCTTGTGGCCTTGGTTCCTGTGCCTAGGGTCACAGTGATCCCAGGCTGGAACAGCTGTAGGGAAAACCTGCTCAGGCCCTGTAGCTGCTTGGCCTCACAGTATGACTAATTTGGACAGAATCTTCATAGAATAAAGCTGCAAACCTCTATCGCATCTTTGCTGAGTATGTGCAAATGGGATTTCTTCAGAAGTTTGTAATTTGTATCAGGGATGGGATTTTTCTTCTCCCTGTAAAATCTGCACAAAGGCAACACTACTGCCAAATCCCTGCTCCAAAGTATGGGGGTACAGGGACATCTCAGATGAACAGTTGGGGAATATTTCTTTCCCTAAGAAAATGGCTTTCTTTTCCTGGGAAATGGCTAGACAGTTTTTGCTGAAACTTTCCCAAGTATTCATCTAGAGGCATGGAAAATTTAAGCCCCAAATGGTTGAAACGTAGAACTGTTTATAAGCAGCTGAAAACGGAATCTGATAATGGAAAGTAAGTGCTAGGCAGTCTTAATTATAGTCCTAAATACTTCTGTGCCTGTAAAGTTCTATATCCCAGAGGTAACTATATACCTTCTCAAAATAGTTACTATTCACACTTGAAGCAGTTATTTTAATGTACTGATAGAGTGCAATAATATAGGAGTCATTTAATCTGCCTTTGGCCACACAGTAGGTAAATGAATGAAAAGATATGACACATCTTGAAAAGGCTTGGTTTTGTGCCAGCGACTGATGGCATTTTGACAGAAACCGCATTCTTTTGAGACTATGTCCAGAATATTTAATCTAATCTAGATATGCTAACCTGAGTCAAAGGTGCATCTGCAGTTGTGCTACTGTTCCTATTACCCAAAGCCACTTAGTGCATTTGTAGTAAAACTAGAATGTGTTGTATGGACAAGCAGAGAAAGGAGACTGAGCTACTTGCATACCCAAGTATATTTCTGAGGTCGTCATTAGAATTTGATAGCAGTGTTAAGGCTAGGAGGGATTGACTAATTCTTGGAATTTCTGTATTACGCTTCTGTCGTCATTGCCTAATGAGTGAGGTGCTCTCTTGTGGATAGAGGTTGACGAGGCCATTTTCAACTGCATTTAAGCTTGGGCTAATCAAGTCACTAGATCCCATAGTTGTAGCTGCTGCTAAAGAGTAGGAATCTGGGGATAGGATTATGGAAAAGTTTGCTTGTAAATGCTGACTGCAACCCAAGATCTGGTCCTTAAGAGTTGTGTGGTACTTAGTTTTACACAGATAGTGAGGGGCTTAGGTCCAAAGAGTACAGTGTAATTTACTAATTCCATCTTGCTACTAGAGATGATGCTATCAAGAAAGTAGCCTTTGCATGCCTTAGCTTGGCTACTAATTGGTGAGACGTTTTTAAGGGCTATATTTAGAGGTGAAGTTGAAGTAATTTAACACAAACCCAAATTCATTGCAGAAAATGAATATTCAAATTGAATTTGTGAATTCATGAACATCCCCCACACATTGATTGAGTCATCTGTGGCATAGACTGTCTCTTGTAACTGACAGCGATTTTACACGTAGCAGTTTTTCCCCCTGGACTTCAAAGTGTGTGGGGTGGAGGGGGTGGATGGGATTTAGATGCTCACTGAGAGAGATGAACAGCAGGTGATGGATGGGCTGAGGTAGGGGCAAGCAAAGGCAGCAGCAGGCAGCGGCCTCAGGACAATGAGTGTGCATGTGGGCTATTGTGAACAGTGGTGCCTGCGGGCTCCTGGATGTTTGGAGACCCGGACGTTAAAACCCCAATAGCGGCAGAGATTTTACAACTCTGGGTCTCCAAACATCCAGAATTCATTGGGCGCTGCTGTTACAGTGGTGCATGGGAAACGTAGGTTGTGTGTGTGTCTAACCCCCTCCCCCCACCCCTGGGGATGTGTTTGCTGAACCTAGACTTTGAAGTCCAGGAAAAAAATGGCTACGTGTAAAACGACCCTGAGTCTGTGGACCTGATCCAGCAAATTTCTTAAAAATATGTGGTTGCTAGATTTTGAGGCCTCCACTGTACAGATACTGACTGATGCCTAGCACAATGGGCCCTGATCCTCACTAGGGTGCTGTTGTAATAGAAATAATTAAAGTGAAGATGATACTTGCTTGTGTGTATAACCTTGTTCATACTGAACTACTCCCTGAACACTTTAAACTATATTTGAGAATCTCCAAGGCAATCAGTTCTGTGGTGATACATAGCAACTGTTTACCTTTTTAAATGTACTAAATGGGAGATTAGGAGAGGAAGTGAAGGAAACTGTATTGAATTTAAACTAAATGGGACGTTAGGAAGGTTGAATATAATTAGAGCTGGAGTTTATCCAGGACACCTTGATTAACATTTCTCTTTCCACTACTAATCTCGAGAGGTAAAAATGCCTTGGTTTTCTTAAAAAAAATTGCATTATCCAAATGACAGCATTGTCAACAACCTGGTGGAGTAAAAATAGTATCTGAAGTTGTAGAGAGGGGCACCACAACCTCTGAGCCTGATGCCCCCTTAAAAAATCGATAAAGCAAACTTTAAAAAATCCAATTGTTTGTCTTTAACAGCCACTTGCAACAACTTCTTTTCAAAGCTCTGTCACGTGGGTCTGGGCATGCGCATGCAGTAGCCGCTGGAGCGAAACGCTCCAGGCGGCCTGTGGAAACTTCGCCCCAAAGGAAAGGTAAAAACCCGGAGCAGACACCTCTCATGGGGAGAAATAAAAAGAACTACCCCCCCAAAGAGCTGCAAACAAAGAGCAGCGGAGCAGGGAAAGCGGAGAAAAACCGCAAAGGTGCGAGTGAGGTGGGGGAGGGGAATCTGAGCAACATCAGGCAGACAAAATGGCGGCCGCGAGAGGGCCTAACTGGGGAGAACAAAGTGACCTTACAACGCAGCTTGCCAGCCTCATGGAAATGATCAACACAAATCATGCAGACTCCAGAAAGCAATGGGGCCTTTTTGAATGAGAACATTCAGAAGGTCACCTCTAATGGAGAGCCTGAACAAAAAGTTTGACGGGGTGGCTGAAAGAGTCACCAGTCTGGAGCAAAGGCTTGAGGTGAGGGAGAACCAACAGCAAAGGTGGGAGGACAAGCTGCAATCTATGGAAAGAGCCCTGGGGGGTGTACATAGAAAGATGGAGGATCTGGAAAACCGGGGAAGGAGGAATAACCTGAGAATTCAAGGAATCCCCGAGGGCATACAGGCCCGGGGGCGGGGGGAGAGATTTGATAAGAAAAATCCTGAAAGCCATCCTCCCGGAGAGCCCCCATCTACAGGAAGTGGAGAGATAGACAGGGCCCATAGGACCCTCCGCCCCAGGCCAAAGGACGGAGACACCCCCCACCCCCCGGGAGCAGTGATCTTTAGGTGCTTAAGATACACAGATGAGCAAATCCTGTGGGAGACCCGCAAAATCAAAGAACTGAAGTTTGAGGGTCCCAGAATCACCATACAGCCAGACCTGGCAGCAGCAACTGTAGCAAGGAGGGGATGGTACAAGATACAAAAAAATTCATTACACATGGTATCAAAACCCAAATAAGATACCCATCCACCTTCTCCTTCATGCATGAGAACTGCAGAAGGAGGGCCACCTGTTGTGAACTTGATCCATGCCTGTCCTGCTTGGTGAAAGCCTCCAGGGAGACGTTGGGGACAGTGCTGGCGAGGGTAGTGAACACGTCCTTGCAGCAGGGGAGGCTGTCGCCCAGCCTCAAGGACACTGTGGTGCGCCCCCTGCTGAAGAAACCATCTTTGGATGTGGATGCGCTCACCAGTTACCGACCTGTCTCTAACCTTCCCTTTTTAGGGAAGGTTATTGAGCGGGCGGTGGTACTCCAGCTCCAGGTGCATCTGGATAGCATCGGTTTCCTAGACCCTTTTCAATCTGGGTTCTGCCCCAGCTATGGCGCTGAGACGGCGTTGGTGGCCTTGGTCGATGACCTCCGTCGGGAGATGGATGCAGGATGTTCAACATTTCTCATCCTGCTAGATCTCTCGGTCGCTTTTGATACCGTGGACCATGGGCTGCTGTTGAGGCGGCTACGTGACCTGGGGGGTCTGGATGGGACTGTTCTTGAATGGTTCCATTCATTCGTCTCGGGTAGAAGCCAGCGGGTGGTGCTGGGAGATAAGACATTGTGCCCCTGCGCCTTATGTGACGTTCCGCAGGGTTCTATTCTGTCTCCATTATTATTTAATGTATACATGCAGCCCTTGGGGGAGGTCATGAGAGGGTTCGGGGTGCCACCAATATGTTGTTGATACTCAGCTGTACCTCTCCTTTTCAACTGACCCAGACCCGGCTGTCTCGTTGTTATCCCAGTGTTTGGTGGCCATGGCGAAACGGATGTGGCAGAGCAGACTGAAGCTCAACCCCGATAAGACGGAGGTGATGTTGGTGGGGAGAGCGAGGGAGGTAGTGGCCCCCCTGATTGGGGGGGTTCGCCCTGCTATGGCTCAGCAGGTCCGGAGTCTGGGGGTGATATTGGACGTGGATCTCCGCCTGGAGCGGCAGGTGGAGGCAGTCGCTAAGGCTGCCTTCCGCCAGTTGCATCTGGTGTGGAGGCTGCGTTAGTTCATCTCCGGCCCGGACCTGGCCTCCCTTATCCATGCCTTCATCACCTCGAGGCAGGACTACTGCCACGCACTCTACGTGGGGCTTCCCTTGTTCCTGGTTCGGAGGCTGCAGTTAGTGCAGAATGCAGCGGCCCGTCTCCTTACGGGGACGGGTCGTTGGGAGCATATTACACCTGTGCTCCGGACTCTGCACTGGTTGCCAATAACGTGCCGAGCTAGGTTCAAGGTTTTGGTGTTGATCTACAAGGCCCTTCACGGTCTGGGCCCCTTGTACCTCAGGGACTGCCTCGCCCTCCGCCCCACAGCGGCTCCTTCGGTCGGCCGGGGGTGCCTTCCTGGAGGTTCCCCACATAAAGCGGGGGGCCACAATGGAGAGGGCATTCTCGGTAGCCGCGCCTTTGGAATTCCCTTCCGGAGGAAGCTCGCGTGGCGCCAAGCCTGTTGACATTCCGGCGATAATGTAAAACCTGGCTGTTCGCCCAGGCCTTTGGGGTGGGGAGGGGTGGGTTAGGGTTTTTATCTCCCCTACCCTGTTTGTTGTTTTAATGTTAAATTGTATCCTGGGGCCCTGTTTTAAATACTTAAATTGTATTTTGATGTATTTTAAACTGTTTTATATATGCTTTTATATGTATTTTTATTGCTGCTGGAAGCCGCCCCGAGCTGTTCTCAGGAGGGGCGGGGTATAAATTCAGAAAATAAATAAAATAAATAAAACTTCTATGATACCAAGGCGCTCGAAAAATATATAGCAACAAGGATGCCGGAGATGCAGGGAGAGGAACCGAGACCTGCAGGAGAATAGATTATAAGGCCAGGCAAACCGAAGGACCACACGTCAGCAACACAAGATGTACAAGTAAACAGGGCGAAAGAAGGACACTAAATTGATTGAAATGGAGTTTTCAAGGAGGGGCCTGCCTGGAGGGACAGCAAAGAACAAGCGGCTCCAGAGACACCTCTAGAGGAGGAGGAGAGAAATGAGCAACTGGATAAGTTGCCAAGAGGGGGAGGTGGGGGGGGGGATGGAAAGGGAGAAGGGATAGGGTGGAGAGTGGGAGGGGCATGGGGGAAAGGGATAGCAATAAGGTGCTAGGCATTCATAAGGAATGCAAAAAAACAGGCCGAGAGAAAGGACCTATAGGTAACAAGGATTATGGCTGATTTCAAAGTATGCACATTGAATGTTAAAGGATTAAACTGCCCAGCTAAGAGAAAAAAGACATGGCAGTATCTGAAACGTTTAAACACGCAGGTAGTGGCATTGCAGGAGACTCATTTGATGCAAAAGGACAACGTTAGCATGCGAGATAAATATTTTGAGCACATCTTCTTTGCAAATGCTGAACAGAAGAAGGCTGGAGTTCTGCTCGCCTTTGCGCACACATTGAAGTTCCAAAGGGAAAAAATTGTGAAAGACCGGGAGGGTAGATATATCCTAGTGCAAGGAACAGTGACAGGAGAACAATTTACGTTCCTAAACTTTTATGCCCCAAACACGGGACAACCAATATTTGTGGAAAACTTAGTGAAAGTAGTAGAACAGGCAAGCAAGGGGACCCTCATACTGGTCGGAGATCTTAATAGCCCACTTACGAGACTAGACAGATCAGGTAGGGGGAAGCTGAAAAGGGACCAATTCAAAGTGACCCACACACTAACACAGGCACAATTGGTAGAGGTATGGAGATTAAAGCATTCAAAAGACAGGGAGTACACTTTTTTCTCTAACAGGCATATGTCATATTCAAGAATAGACTTTTTATTTATGCAGGATTGGGATTGGGAGAAATGCAGCCACTTAGAAATCTGCCCCGCAGCATTCACAGATCACAGCGCAATAACAGCAACGATCAAAACAGGGCAACAAAAACACACAAGGCCTTTCACTGGGTTCTAAGAAAGGGCTCTTTATTGAATTCACACAACAGGGAAAAGATTAAACAGCCTATTGAGGATTACATGAAATGGAATGATAATGGGGAGGTGTCCCGTGAAACGGTGTGGGAGGCTGCAAAAGCGTACTTGAGAGGTCGATACATCAAACTGGATGCCTATAATAAAAAAAGAGTAAAACAGAGTTAAATGAACTTTATCTGAGATTAAACAAACTAGAAGATAAGCTAAAAAAGAAACCCACATAACAGGGAATGAGAGAGGAGGGGGAGCTTAGAGGACTAATTGACACAATAGAAACAGAAAGGGTGATAAAGAAACTTAGATACACAAAGCAATTTTATTATAATAAAAGTAATAAGGCTGATAGGGTGCTATCATGGATAGTGAAACAGAAATGGAAAAAAAATCCAGATCACACAGATACTACACCCGAAGAGACAGAAATGGGTCACAGGACAGGAGATGAGAGACCAGTTTCAAGAATTTTATAAAGTATTATACACTTCAGAGTCTCCCAGCAGGGCACAAATACACACCTTCCTGGGTAAATTAAACCTACCAACCATAACAGCAGAACAGGGGAGGTGGCTAAATGAACCCATTACATTAAAGGAAGTACAAGAAGTCATTAAGGAACTGCCCAAAAATAAAACCCCTGGACCAGATGGTTTCATCCCAGAATTCTATCATATATATGGAGAACAGCTAGCTCCCTTACTAACAAAGGTTTATAATGGAATCCAAGAAAAGCAAAAGATGCCCAAGACATTTTACACTGCCACCATCACGTTCTGCCCCAAAGCAGGGAAAACAGGAAAGGAGTGTGTGGATTATAGGCCAATCTCCTTATTGAATACAGATGCCAAGATCTTTACCAAGATCCTAGCCACCAGATTACAAGCCATCATTAGAACACTCATAGGGCCAGATCAGACCGGGTTTATTAATGGAAGGATGGGAGTAGACAACATCAGGAGGGCTATTAACCTGATATATAAAGTTAACAAAGATAAAACCCCCGTTGCATTGATTTCCCTGGACGCGAACAAGGCCTTCGATAGACTTGAAAAAGAATTCCTAATGGCCACACTGTATAAGATGGGATTTAGAGGGGCTTACTCAAAGTGGGTGGCAAGTATTTATAAACAATCTGTAGCCAACATAGTAGTCAATGGCATACTTTCATCAAGACTCCGCATTGATAGAGGGACCCAACAGGGTTGCCCTCTTTCCCCTCTCTTATTTGACCTGGCAATAGAACCACTCATAATAGCTATTAATCAGAATACAGGAATCAGGGGAGTTAAGGCGGGAGGGATAGAACATAAAACAATGGTCTATGCAGATGACATGTTATTGACAGTAACCAATATACAAGCCTCAATGAAAGAACTAACCACGTTGTTAAAAGAATTTGGCTCATTGTCAGGGTACAAGGTGAATACAAATAAAACTCAAGTGATAGTACTAAACAAAATGGGTATGAAACAGGCAGACCTAGAGGCACTAACGCAGTACCAAATGCAGAAAGAACAATTAAAATACTTAGGAATTTGGCTGACCAAAAATACCGATGAGCGAGCCTGTGGGGAGAGCCGTGCAGGCAGACAGGAGCTGCAGCGGCGAGCTGCCCTACTGGTGAGCGAGTTACCTGGGGAAGCGAAGGTGTTCTGGAGCCCTTGCAGTGACACTCAGCACGGACGCATAGAGACAGGGTTCCCTGACCTGCTTCGGAAACTGCAGGGGGACATTGCCTAGCGGGACTCACTGATTGGAGGCGCCAGTGCTGGTGGGGAGCTAAAAGTCGCCTGCGGGTTGTGTGCACGCCTAAGGGCTGCGCGCGCAAATGTGCGCCCTTGTGCATGCGGCCTTAGGCGCAGGTCAGGTGTGCCAGGCCTCTCCCGGCTGACAACTATCTATGGCCATGAAGACTTCCAAACGCACTAGAGCGGAGGCTGCCATCTCCTCTCTGCCCTTGGATAAACTGTTAAAGCAGCGGAGAATGGAAAGCTTCTTGGTGAGATCGCCCTTGGACTCGCCTCTTGTAGAACTTGGTTTGCCGGTGGCCCCCCCTACTGCAAACCATTTTTCAGTTTTGTCCTCATCATGTACCCTGATGGGGGGGCGATTTCTGTGACCCCTTTGGAAATTCCTTTGGCTTCTGGTACCCAAGTATCCCCAAATAGTTTCCGGGTGACCAGTGAGGAGGAGGGTTTGTCTAGCTTTCTATCTAAGCATGTAGCACTAACTACTGAAACTTTGAAATTTATGTTTGCTCAGCTGAACCAACTTAATGACAAGGTGGAGACACTGAATTTGTTTTATGTCAAAATGCTCGGCCCAATGAGGATTCAGGGGCACAGTGTGGCCCTAGAAGAGCTCTGGTTTTCCCGGGTGTAGGTGGTGATAACCCCCCCGTGGAAGGGTTGGGGAAGGTGGGCCCTGGCTCTGAGTATCTTACTAATGGCCCACTGCCTTCCATTATGGCTGCCCCAGGGGAAGTAAAGACGCCCCTTATTAGATCCAAGAATTTTATTTCCACGGGCCTTGATAGGCCAATGCCTTTTAGGGCCTCTCCCTGTAATCTGATGTTCACAATCTTCCCCTTGGGCCCTGGCCTTTTTCCTCTCTGGAGTACCCCGCTAGATGTGGCGGAACATCTGAGGTTTTTACTTCATGAACCTATTACTAGGCGGAATGTTATCTCGGTTGACATCATCTCTAGCTTTAAAGATTGCCGCATGGTAAATATTCTGTTTGATTCCCCTATTTGGGTTTCATTGATGTTAGGAAATTTACCAGTGTTAAATAGCAAAGCTATATTTGCGTCCAGGGTGTTCCAGATGGACTCAGAGCACTTTCTAATGGCTAGAGGTGTCTCTCACTCCCAAGAGAATAGGGTTGATTTTGGTCCCCCTGGCCCATGCCTATTGCAGGCCCCTAGGATGGCAATCAGAGCAGATCCACTTCCTATAGGCCGTTTTCCCCCGAGTCGGTCCCTGGGACAAGGGGGAGGGGTTCTGGGAGGGAAAGAGACTATTAGTCTCCCCCAGTCAGACATGGCAGCACCCTCCAGGATTTCTGGTCTGAGGGACAGTCGCTCTATGGCTGGGATCCAGCCTTCCATAAAAGGTTCTGGTGAAGTATCCCTCCCACCGCCCAATTCTAAAAGTTGCTCTGTGGAAGGAAGTATGGAAGTTGATCTTTTGATCCCGGGATTGGCTCTCTCTAGGCCACCCGGGTTGTGCTCCCCTTAAGGTTTTGCCCTCTTTTGTTCCAACTAATGCCCCCTCTATGATAGATGGAGTGGGTGGGGGCAGGCCTAAAGTTTCTAGAACCTCCTCCTCCTGCCCTCTAGCCCAAAAGAGTAGCCGAGAAGCTAATTCATCTGCAGCAATTGTCCCTCTCTGTAGATCCCTCTCCCCCATAGGCTGGGTGGCGGGGGAGGCACCTGCAGGTATAAGGAACATCATGGGGTGTGATTGCACCATTCACCCCCTCCCTACATTAAAATCGGAACCAGTAATCTCATCGGTCCCCCATTGTGACTACTCTTTGAAGATCCAAATGTCCCAGGGTGGGGTCGAGGGTGTGGATGATGTTTCCCACCTGGCTGTGCCTCTCCCTCTCTCGGATCAATGACAATACGCAAAGGGTCTTAGAGCCCTTAGGTTCCTTAGTTGGAACATTTCCGGGTGGAAGTCTCGCTGCCAGGATGTTGACTTTTTTTGTGATCTGGCTGATTATAGTTTTATATTATTACAGGAAACCTGGACTTTAGCTGAGTTTTCCTGTAAGGGGTTTGTAGTGTTTTGTTTAAATGCTCTCCCCTCTGTCCGCCCCGGAAGGCCTAGTGGGGGCTTGGCTCTCCTTGTTCCCACGGCTTTGCGTGTGCAGGTTAAATTATATGACTCAATAGGAGCTTATTTTGCCTTGTTTTATTGTTTGTTTCCAACTGGAATTGAGGTGTTGTTGGGGAATGTTTATTTACCTCCCCTTTCCTCCCCTTATTATGTGCTCGATTTTTGGGACAGAGTCAGTGAGATTTTGTCTCAGGCTTGCTATTTTTTTCCAGGAGCTATGATACTTTTGGGGGGTAATTTTAACATCAGGTTGGATGCCCCAGCCCTTGGGCAGGCCCCTCTAAGTCTGGATGATTCTGAATTCCCTTTGCGTATTCAGTTCTCCAAGGATAAGGTAGTTAGCCCTGGGGCTGTTCGTTTGGTAAAATTTATGAATGAGTAGGGGCTATGGGTTCTGAATGGCCGCTCAAGGGGGGATCCTGAAGGGGATTTTACCTACCACTCACCCCAGGGTTCTAGTATTATAGACTATTTTGTGGTGTCAAATCTTTTTTCTTCCAGCATTTTGGACTTCTTCGTTATCCCGAAGTATGAAACCAATCACCTCCCAATTGAATTGATTCTTGTAGATCCCTTTGAGAAACAAAGGCAGGAGACTGTGGCAGCAGATGAGGGTAGGAGCCTTGTCCGTGACCGTGTTAAGTGGTCTGAGGGTTTAAGACTAGCTTTTGAGGAATTTAGCCAGGGGTGGGAGGTTGGGATGCTTGTTGAAAAGATCATGGCGGGGGAGGGGGACCATCGGGTGGCCTTCGAGGGCCTGATGGCTCTCTTACTCCCTTTGCTAGTACTCAGAAAGGGAGGATTTCTGGGAGGGGAAAAAATTCCCCCTGGTTTGATCAAGAATGCCACCTTATGAGATCTAGATTGCGGCTGCTTGCAAATCGGTTGAGGAGGGATGCCTCTGCCAGTCAGGTCGACATTACAATCCTTAAGAAGAGAGTATCGTCTTTTGATATCTTCCAAAAGACTGGCAGCCCAGAGGCTGGGTTGAACCAGGTTGCAGAATGATCAGAGGGCTTCTGGGAACTTATTCGCCCAACCAGGGTTGGTGGGCATGAGTATTGTATCCCTCCCGCAGTTTGGGTAGATTTTTACGCCAATATCTTCTCTGGCCCATTGGAGGACCCGGCTTATCTGCACTCGAGGGACAGTTTGCCTGCCTGGCCCCCAGTTTCTAAAGAAGAGTGGTCTCATTTATATCCAAACGCTGGGCAGGGAAGGCCCCTGGAGAAGATTTCATTCCCCCAGAGTTGTTGATGTGTGATCCTGAATGGTGGGCCAATTTTTTGGCACCCCTCTTCTCAATTAATGAGTCTGGGTCGATGCCGAAGGCTTTGCTCAGTGGAATTGTAGTTCCAATTTTTAAGAAGGGCGATCCCTCCCTTCCTGGGAATTATTGCCCTATTTGCCTCCTTCGTGTGGTTGGGAAACTCTACACTAGGTTTCTGTTGGGGAAAGTCCTGGCTTGGGTGGGGGAGACTGATTTCCTGGAACCTGAGCAAGTGGGCTTCCAGAGTGGGAAATCCACCCTGGATCAGATATTTGTCCTCTCCCTGTTGGCCAGGAAATATGTAGCCCGACAGGGCAAATTTTTTCTGGGCTTTATCGATCTGAGTATGGCCTTTGATTCAGTCAACAGGGAGAGGCTATGGATTAAACTGTGGGTGACCTCAATGGACCCACGTTTAATCTATTTATTAATAAATGTACATGGAAACAATCAAATTAGAATTCGCTCTGCCCCAGCTCATTTGTTATCTAAGCCAGTACCGGTTCGCCGTGGTGTCAGGCAGGGTTGTCTCCTGGCCCCAATGTTGTTTAATCTTTTCCTAAATGATTTGATCCCCTGTATGAAGGGAATAGATACACACGTTCCCCAGAGCGGTGTCAGGAGGGTTCTGGCCCTCTTGTACGCCGACAATACAGTTTTACTTTCCCAGACCTTAGTTGGATTGAGGAGAGCGCTGCAACGCTTTGGGGATTATTGTGAAAGAGAAGACCTCCAAATTAACTTTGACAAGACAAAGGTCATGGAAATGGGTCACCAGGGTGCTCAAAAGAGCCATCAATGGAGGATCGGACATAATATTCTAGAACAAGTTAAAACCTTTAAGTACTTGGGAGTTATCTTTGCCTCCTCCATGAGTTGGGTTCCCCATATGAAGGCCGTGAGACTACAAGCCAGAAGATCCTCAGCTGCTATTCTTGGCTACTTCTTTAAACAGGGGGGGCAGATCGGTGTTGCCGGCTTTGCGGCTCTTTAGGGCCAAGGTCATAGCCCAATGCCTCTACGCTTTTCCTGCCTGGGGTTTTGCTTTTTTATCTGATTTGGAACCCATTCAGAATCACGTGCTCTGCTCGCTCTTGGGGCTCCCCAGGGGAACCCCACAGGTAATTCTAAGGCTCGAATCCTTTAGTTTAACTTTTAGGCTGAGGGCCTTGTTGTCACTTCTGAATTACTGGGTGAAGGTATGTCTTTTTCCGTCCCAGGACAATTCCCTCTTGGCTATGTCAGTGACCGAGGGGCTTCATAGTACCTGGGCGACTCAGATAGAGGTGGAGCTTAGCCATCTGGGTTTCTCCCGCCAATCTTTAGGACAGGTCGGCCTCACTGGCTCTCTGACTCTTATCCGAAGGCACCTGCGGGATCAGGAGTTACAGCAAGAGAGGACTTTGCTGGCAGCCCAGGAGCTTGCCCCCGAATATCCTCTGGCTGACCCCCCCTGTCCAAACTCCAGCTATCTATTCGCATGGCTGGACTCAGAACACAGGAGGGCGTTCACCTGTTTCAGGTGTAACTCCTACCCTTCAGCCCTGATAGAAGGGCGATTATAATGGGATCCCGAGACACGAGAGAGTCTGCCAGCTTTGTGAGTTGCAGGAACTAGATTCTTGCATTCATATTTTCTTTCGCTGTGCAGCACTCAGTGGCCCCAGAAGGGAGTTCTTGGGGTGGTATTGTGTAGGACAGCAGGATTTGGGTGCTTTATCCAAAACTCTCCTTACTTATACGGATTCGGAGAGGTCTAGATCAGTAGCCAATTTCTGTCAGATTTATCTCCGGATCAGGGAGGCCCACCTAGGGTTTATTGGGAAATGAAGCACTTATATTCCGGATGTTGTTATTGCTGGTTGTATTTTGAATGCTGTGTTCTTATCTTGTATTGGCCGGTTGGCCTACAATAATATATTGATTGATACCCTGGGTTGGAGACTCAAGCTGGGGAGGAACGGAGTGGCAATGAGTGGGAGGATTGAAGGTTATGTGTGGTTATGATCACCTATGTTGTGGATTGTATTTTGGTACCTGGAACAGAGATTGTATTTGTTATATTCTTTGGTTATGCTGCTGAACTACATGATGATGATGATGATGATGTTTTTATTTATTCTATTTGTGTTATTGTTTACAATGGCCTTTGGCTATGTAATAAAGGTATTGGTTGACCAAAAATACCAAAGACCTATATAAAAGAAATTACCTACCTCTTATCCAGGAATTTCAGAATAAACAACACTCCTGGAGGCGATTGGGATGTTTCTGGATAGGGAAGATTAATATAATTAAAATGCAGCTCCTACCAAAAATCTTATACACCATACAGGCTATCCCAGTCTCTCTACATAAAGAATTCTTCCAAAAAATAGATAAAATTATCAGATTTATAATCTGGGGGCAAAAAATACCTAGAGTATTAAAACCAGCAATAGAACAGGGCGGGTGTAACCTACCAGATATGAGATAGCAAGGCCTCGGCTTTAAGGACAGTAAAAGTTTGGTACAACGGGGGGAGGAACCAAGGTGGAGGAACCTGGAGCTAGAGATACTAGGACTGGAAAATGGGAAAGATATATTTGATAGCCCAGAAAAGATAATCCTGAGACGACCCGAAAGGAAGGATCACCCATTTGCGGGACTAGCACTTAATACATGGAGAGACTGCCAGAAAAAGCTAGAGATCATACAGGGCAAAACACCATACACGCAGCTGGAGAACGTAGGGCGTAGATGGGATACAAGAGAACGAGAGACCCTGAAAAGATGGAAAGAAAAAGGAATATATAGGGCCACACATGTTTGTGCAAGGCTCCCTAAAGACAAGGGACGCTCTCGAGGAAGCTCTGAAAGAGAAAGTACAATTTTGATTCTATTGTAGACTACACAACGCATTAACCAACCCAAGAGATGAAACAAATTTTGATAGACTCCCCACAGAACTGGAGAGAATTTTATTTAATAAAATAGGGCAGAGGGGAATTTTATCAATTTTGCATAGAGTAGTCAAGACCATATACCACATGCCCAACGCGGGCTATATATCTAAGTGGGCAGATGAGTTAATGACTGAAATAACAGAGGAAGACATGAGACAAGTGTGGGCCTATATGAGCTCATGCTCTAGATCCCTGCTGGTAAAGGAACCACAAATTAACACAGAGATGGTATACCACACCCGATGAGATTAACAAGATAAAGACCACATACCCACCAGTGTGCTGGAGGGGATGTGGCGAGAGGGGTACTCACCTGCACTGTTGGTGGGGTTGCCCAAAGGTGTCAGAGTTCTGGAAAAAAAATATGGAAAGTTATAAATGATACTTTGGAAATACCATTACCCTGTAAACCAGAAATTGCTCTGCTGGGAATATACCCAGCAAAAACAGTCTCCAAACAGCAGAAGAAGCAGGGATGCATACCATTGCGGCCCAGGACATGGAAATTTGCCAAAGGCCTCGTGGCAGGCCTGACTACACAGACAGTGGCACTGCCTATCCATGGAAAGGATAACTGCCAGTTTGAAGGATAACTTGGACAAATTTTACAAAGACTGGGACCAATGTTGGACAGTTCTAACGAAGAAGATCAAGATGGAAAAATTTGCACACTCGACCTGCCTCAAAGAAATATATTAAATTAATTAGGGGGTGGGTACAGGGAGGGGGGAGGTAATAAAAGGGGGTTTACACAATCTCAGAAGGGGAAGGTTCACATAGACAAATTACCCGAATGTGTAATTGGGGTAAGCCATCCGGCTAAAACGGCAGAAATGGGGCAGGATAAGTTTAAGAGGGAATGGAGGGAAGAAATGGAACCTGTCTGTTGATATGTTATAATAAGATAAAGTAAAAAAGTGTTGTTTTTTTAAAATAAGCTCTATCACTTGAGCTACAGGAATAACATCTGGCTCTTGGTTTTTAATTTGCTATGTTGCTCATTAAGTTAAATACCTGTTTGCTAGGCTCTAGCAGCAGCATTAACAGTGTGGCTGGGTAGGCATACTCTGAGTCAAGCATACGTAAAAGTCCTCGGTTTTCCTCATTGTGACAATGTGCACAAATTCTAACTGTAGTTCTGCAACTAGTAAGTTAACAGTTTATCAGTAGTTTTAAAAGCAGTGTTCTGCTGCTTTTATGATGTTGTTTTGTTATTGATTTTAATGGTACACATTGCTAGCATGTTAGCAAAGCAGGTGCTACTTTGAAAGTTCTTGAAATTAAGAACGACCTTATTTCTGTGTGTGGGTTTTTCCCCATGCCTTTTTCTTGTACCTTTGCTGTGAAATTCACCAAAATTACTGTGACAAAATCATAGCTCTGATCAAAATGTCCCCCATATCACAATTTAGGCCACTTGCACGGAAGGTTGGGAGGGACTGACTCGAGCTGAAATTGCACCAGAGGATCATGGGAAGTTCTGCTAGTGTGCATGGAATTTTAGCCCACTTCTGGCAGAATTTCAGGGCTGCCCACTTCTGGCAGAATTTCACATTACAGGGCTGGAGTTTGAGCCCTGTAATCCATGAGTGAAATTGTGCCAGAACCAGGCTAAAACCCTGCTTGCATGAGCAGAGCTTCTCACGATTCTTCCTGGTGTGATTTCAGCTTGCGCCAGTTCCTCCCCCCCCAACCCCCATGTGCAAACAGCCTTCATGGGGTATTTGGAAGGTTGAATGGAATAGGAATTTAGCCACGACACCTGCGTTAATCTCTCGGTCCATCATTAATCTCAGACAGGTAGACGTGAGCATTTCTAAATCTTTTGGGGTTTTTGCTCTCGATACTTTATAGCTCATACCTCCAAACTGGTACATAGCTGGCTCTTTTTGTCATTCCTTCAGTTCATTCAGGTCAAGGATCTTGTAGACTTGTTCAGTTGACATTTTTTTTCCACTGCATGGCTGTTCTGGATAAGAAATTGACTGTTTGGCTGCTTGCCCATGTTAAGAAAGGGGCGGGGACTAACGCGAGTTTAACTCATGTTAGTCCGGACTCATGAAACCTATGATCATGGGTGTGGGGGTTTTAGCATAATTTCCCCCTTCCCCCTTTAAATTCAATAATGCGAGACTGGGCTGGATGTTGAGCTCACGTTAAACTCACATTAGTCCCTGCCCCTTCCTTAATGTGGGCAAGCAGCCTCCCTCTCTTGTATGTTTGGAGTTTCTGTGATGTGCTATGGAATTGCGAACAATAGCTTTTTGAAGCTACTGACGATTGGATACTTTCTATATGAATTTTTCACCTCCTTGAAGACCCCTGGTCAAACTTCTTACAAACACAAAGGCTGGTTTTATGCAATCCTAATATGGGCATTAACGCTTCTAAATCTGGGTTGTAGTTGATTGTGTGAACAGGGCTGGCCCCAGGCATGTGCCACAAGTGCCACTAGCTGGGGTCCCGCAGCTGCCTGGCTGGGCAGCAGGCTGCAGCCAGCTTCTCCCCCAGTAAGTGATTCTTTCTCCCCTCCCTGGCTCCAGAACCCATCCCTCACCTGCCTCTTCCTCCTAGGAGCACTGCAGCAGCAGCAGTGGGTGCACTAGATTGGGCTGGGAGATAAGGCTGTTTGTTTACAAACAGCTCCTCCGCACGTGCTGATCAGAAGGTTGCTACCTTGTAAAGTAGGTTCTTCGAGATGGTCCCAACATTCTCACAACTGGGTTGTGCACGCTCACCCTATTCAAATAATAGACCACATGATGGTCTCGAGCTCCTCTAGTATAAAAAGAACACACACACACCCCATGACAGTTCCTTTCAACCCTTTCTAGAAATAGAAGAAAAGAATTCCATGCGGGGCTGGAAGGGTGGGTATTTGTGAGAATGTTCGGAGCCATCTCAAAGAACTTTGTTTAAAAGGTAGCAACCTTCTGTTCTTCTTCTAGTGGCTCCTCGCATGATATTTTTACATGGCTCCGCCAGGTGGGGGGTCCGTGGGTACGCCAGTGCATGGGTGGATCATGCACATGGCTGCACACACATCCCTACTCACCCACCACTCATCCACACCCACATAGTAACCACCATTTCCCCCGGTTGCTCCGTACGTGGGGATGAGTGGGGGCGTGAGTGGGGATGTGTGTTAGGCGAGCGCACATGCACCCCCACTCACCATGGGCGTGTGCACCACGTCATTCATATTGGGTTCCCCCACCCATGAACACACAGAAATCTGCGTGTTCATGGCTGGGAGGAGAGGCCTGTGTAAAAAGGGCCACATTCTCACAACTGTCTTACTTATACTATCTTAGGTAGGAATTTAGGATGTAAAGCAATATCTATTCTGTCTTGGAAAATAAATCTGCAAATATGGTTCTGAGATTATTATGGCTGCTATTTCACTAACTCTTCTTAATGAAGTTATTGCTAACAGGAATACTGTCTTTAAACCCGCATGCCATAACCAGTTCATTTGCACCCCCATATAATCAATTCACGCTGCCCCGTGGGCACAAATTAAATGGTTATGGGTGGGGACAGCGTGAATTGATTATATGGGGGTGGGGGCACAAATGAACTGGTTATGGGATGGGGGCAGCATGAACTGATTATGGGGCACAACTGAACTGGCTATATGTTTCTTTTCATGGCATAATGCACTTGGGTGTCTTGTGTGTGTGATAGCAGCACCTCTGGACTGGTCACACCGCATGCGTGCACAAGGCACAGGTGGCACTGGCAGCAAGAAGCAACAGGCCCTGGAGGCCAGACTGGCTAAGCTCACCCCCTCCTCCAGTAAGGCAGTGGACGCAGTCAGTCTCTCTGTGCCTGCCTCACTGCCCGCTTGGCTGCCCCTGCAGTGGAACCACTCCTGGGGAGTGGTGGTAGACACTCGGCTGGGGACGGGGGGGATGCATTAGGAGGCCATGCTTCTCCATGGTTGCTCGGAGGGGTGGAGAATGGGAATCCTTCCTGTCCAAAGGGAGTAAGTTTTATGTAAATCTATACATTATGCAAATTAGGCCCAACACCAAGACTTCGCACATGGCCTCACAAACCCTGGGGCCGGCCCTGTGTGTGAATTGCATTGCCGGTTTAAATAACTTCTGCTTCCTGGTTTTTAACTCCTGTTTCCTGGTTTTATGCCAGTGTCATTCAACATGATTTTCAAGAATTTATGTCCTTTGGCATGAAATAATACCGAAATAGTGGTCATATGAACAACTAGTCTGGTATTAAGCTACTCCACCATAAAGAATTGCAGGTAGAGTTTTTACATCTCCTCTAGCCAGCATCTCTTTCTGCTCAACGTTACTTCATGCAGCCCTCTCATGACTCAAGGATCTGGTAATCATCAGCAATGCAAATAAAGAGTCAAATGTAGGATGGGATGCCAGGGAGACAAATGTTTGCATCATCACTCCCAGAAAAGGGATACATCAAGGTCACTGAAAGAATTAAGACCAGGCCAGACTGAAAAGATATTTTGGCTGATTTTTACAAGTGCAGAGTTATTCTGAAGTAGCTGTAATTTCAGATTTATCATTCTGGAGTAACTTTCTACATGACCATTAATACTCCAGAATAAGGCGCTATACTGGATTGAGAATATAGATACTTATTCCAGTATAAGAGTCACAAGGAGGACTGCAGCAATCCCATGGTGCAGCTAGTTGAATTATAGCGCCTTGGGGAACTTTGACTGAGAGGATAATGTCTGACTGGGATGCACGTTTCCAGAGGGGAGTCTGTATTTGTGTAGAGAGCTGAGACAAACAGGCGAGTTCCAAAGGGAACTTGATTCTGCCACATAGCGCAGTTGAATTTGAGAGCCTTCTTCCGTTCTGATTTCTGGGTGCAGTGTGGGCAGCTGTGAGCCATGCTGAGTCCTCCCGACATCCTTGCTGTGCCTATGTCACTTGCTGTCATATGGGTCCCTGGAGCAGATGGATGTGATGGATTCCCTCTGCTGCAGGCTCAGAGTGGATTAGGAGGCAGCATGGGTAGCATTTTGTCACAGCCTTCTCTGCTGTAAATCCCTACCCATGATGTTATACCACTGAAGACTGCAGAATACTGTAGAGACGTTGGGTAGAGGGGATGTATAAACTCTACCTGCAATTCTTTATGATGGAGTGGGTTAATATCGGATTAGTTCACATGACCACTATTCCAGTATTTCATGCTGAAGTGGATAAATCCTTGAAAATCATGTTGAACAACGCTGGCATCAAAGCAGGAAACAGGCATTAAAAAACCAAGAAGTAGAAGTTACTTAAACTGATATGGCAATTCACATGATCAACTACAATCTGGATTTAGAGGAGTTAATGCTGGTATTAAGATTGTGTAAAAACAGCCTGCATGTCGAAATGCCTTCAGCTGTGATGCCAACCCCAGTGAGTACTGTTAGTGGGTTTTGCTGGTGGTGCTGATGCTCTATAGGAAGTACTAATGTAAGGAACTTTCAGGTAGAAGATTGGCCTGTCTTTAGCTCCTTGCAAACAGCACGGTGTCTGCATCTCTGCTTTTGTATTACAGGCTTATGATGATGCTACGCTGTGTAGTCCATTGAGACTGAAGTCCCAGCTTCTCTAACGTACACTTGTGCATAACAAAGATGAAGCTGTACAGGTGTGATCTTGTAAAATGTGTGGCCTGAAAGCTTGCGTATTTCCACCAATGACAGTTGGTCCAATAAAAGATATCATTTGAACCACTTTGTCTCTAAAATACCAAAGAAAGAGACATTTGGACTGGGAGAACCTGTTTCCCATGTACTTTCCTCCTAACATTTTTTAAATTTCATTTTTTATTTGCCACTGTCTCAAGTAATCCCCCCACCCCCCAGAAGAGGAAAATTAGATGTATTTCTCATTCCCTTTTTTCTCCTTTCCAGTACCCTTCTCCTCCTCCATTTCTTTCTGTGTTCCTGAGGCTGGGAAACTAATTTCAAGAGATACTTGAAGCTGAATCTGAGACTTATTTCCTAAGGGGGAAATCTCTGCAAAATGACTGTGTACCTGTCCAGTTAGATGTCTTTCCCTCATTGTGTTTTTCTTTCTCTGTGCAGAGAAAGTAAGGTTGCCATGCTGGTCTTAAATATAGGCAATACAGACATAGTAGTATAGTACTACTTTTGTCTCTATCTTTCTCTTTGAACATCTTTTGTTGAAGATGCTTGGACATCACTTCTGATATTTACTGGTCAGTGATGGCTCCCATCTTGACAAGCAGAAGGATATTGTCATTCAGTTGAGCTTCTTTTTTACGTCCAGGAGGAAGTTTGTACTGGAACGGGAGAGGCTCTTTGTCCCAGTCTGGGCTGCACATGCACAAAATGTGTCTGAAATGCCCAAGTACCCTCCAGAAACACCTTTTAAAAGTGCAGCGCCCCATACAAATAGGGCTGCCAGATTACTGTTTTCGCCTAGAGAGGTCTTCCTGTCCTGAAAATTCTGTGCAGGCAGATTTTAAAAAAATGTTGAGAGGGGGAGCGAGAGAGAGAACGCACATGCATGAACTCCCATCTACCAATTTCCTGTAGTCTTGCAGTATATCCCCCAAGCAAGAGCATGTGTTAGAACTTCACTTCCACTCCCCGTCCTTCCTAGACATCCCACCATTGTTTCCTTTTAACCAACCCTCTGCTATCTAAGTAAGGAATTCTGAGCTTTCATCTCATTTTACTAATAAGCTAACTAAGGAGATGGAGACCATAGTGAGAAATGGAATGCTGAATTCTGGCAGACTTGGAGCTTAGCTTGGCTATCATGTTATGCTGCCAGTGCTGCTGCAGCATCCTAACCAAATGCAGTATATCTACTGGACAGTATTTGAAGTCTATAAAAAAATTAATGTCATCAGTGGATGAAATTATTACCCCAGAATTGTTTGTTCCTTTGTTATTGTTGAGACTGCGAACAGAGGATACCAACTAGTACCACTCTTGAAGGTTAACAATTTGTGCTTGGATATCAGTAACTGACTAGTGCGAGGCTGTGCCTTATGCCTATTTATCGCACTATGCAGATACTCTTACAGATATTTTTATTCCAACATCCTACAGCTGCAAATACTGTGTGTAAGCAATCATGTAAATTAATAAATGTATTATTGTGTAGCTAAAGAAATTGTGTCTTTTTTTCTTTATGTTCTGTTGTTCTTGGTAATAGAGACTTGCCATTGATGGTCATCTCAAGATAATACCTTCTTATAGCTAAACAAATGTCAGACGTGACGCCGAGGAGCAGCACCGCAAAAGGGCCAGTTGTTGTACTGTTTATTGATAATCTGCACCCTGATTGTTGGGAAAACAGATGAGCTCTGTGTGTACCAGAATCAGAAACCATGTGGTTTAGAGATGTACAGTGTCTTTATATGCACTTTTCAGTAAGTGTAGCAGACTGCAGAGGAGTACCAGTTAGTACACAACTTCAGTGTCTTGGAGGCTTTGATTTATGCACACTATCAATTCAAGCACTTAGCTGTTCTTGTTTGTGGATTGTGACCATACTTTATGAATGTACGGCCTGGGCCCTACATATGTAAAGGACTGCCTTCCTCCTTCTGTGGCCTCTAAGATCAGCTGAGAGCCCTTTGCAAGTTTCATCATTGGCCCAGGCCCATATGTCCACAGCATGCAGAAAGGTGTTTCCGTGGCTGCTCCACCGCTTTGGAACTCCCTTCCCTTGGAGGTTCACCTAAGCCTTAGCTTCTGGAGGCAGTGTAAGACCTGTTTGTTAGGGATGGGAATTTCGGTTTCGGATAAAACCTACAGTACCTGGAAATGGCCATTTCGGATTAATCTGAAATTTTGGTTCTTTTTCGGTTTTGGTACTATCAGATCTTTTGCATTGATTTTTGTACCAGATTTTTAACATTGCGGTTTATCCCCCATTGAAAAACTGCAGTGTTAAAAATCCAGTACAAAAATCAATGCAAAAGATCCAATAGTACCGAAATGGAAAAAGAACCGAAATTCATGAGAACTGAAAATTTGCCCAGAATCCCATCCCTACTATTTATTGTAAGTGTAAGACCATTTAATGGGCAGGATAGATCTGTGTGTGTTAGGTTTTTAATGGGTTTTATTGTGTATTTCATATTTGTTAATGATGTGAGGTGCCTTGAGCCTTAGGGAATAGGCAGGGTAAAAATCTAAATAAATAAATACATGGGTGTTGTTACATGCAACAATACCACACTTGCAGCAGGAGCTTGCATTTTAGGTACTAATTTTTAAATAAGAGATGGACAACTGTTACCAAAGGTGCCTTTTCCCACAAAACAGCAGACTCCTAGTTAGCAATGGCCCTCCAGGTGTGATCACAAAAGGTCCTTAAGTCCGCCATGTTTGCAAAACTCCCCTAATTATGGTTCTCTTCCTGTCTCTCTGGAAAATCCCCATGCACTATGTTGATACTTTCTGACTCCTTTTAGAAACACCAAAGACCCTGTGTTTATGCTCTTCTGTTTCTCAAAGATCCATCTGGAGCTTTCCCCTTGTTTCACTCCAGACATCTCTAAAAATCCTTTCTCAGACCCCCAGCCACTCCCTGATTCTTTGTGCAAGTCCCTATAACTGCCCCAGGTTTCCCTGTCCAAGTTGAGTTGCTCTTGAACGTGGACACGCGCAGATTACTCTGTACGGGACGTGTATATGCAGCCGCTCCGCGAGGTGATCAGGGGGTACGGGGTGAGGTGTCATCAGTATGCGGATGACACCCAACTGTACCTCTCACTTTCAACCGACCCAGGCCCGGCTGTCTCGGTGCATACTCGGTGTCTGACAGCTGTCAGGGACTGGATGAGGACTAATCGACTGCAACTGAATCCTGACAATATGGAGGTGATGTTAGTGGGTAAGTCGATGGAGATGGCGACCCCCTTGGTTGAGGGGGTGTGCCCTCCACTGACTTCCCAGGTGCGGAAGCCTGGGGGTGCTCCTCGATGTGCAGCTCTGCCTGGATCTCCAGGTGGAGGCTGTGGCGAGGAGTGCCTTCCGCCAGTTACGTCTGGTGCGGCAGCTACAGCCGCTGATTTCAGTTCCGGACCTGGCCATGATCATCCATGCTTTTATCACCTCTCGGTTAGACTACTGTAACACGCTCTACATGGGGCTACCTCTGGTGACGGCTCGGAAGCTGTAGCTGGTGCAGAATGGCCCGGCTCCTGGTGGGGCTGGGCTGCCGAGAGCACATTACACCAGTGTTCCATTCTCTGCACTGGCTGCCAATAGTCTTCCGGGCTCGATTCAAAGTGTTGGTTTTGACCTATAAATCCGTACACGGTCTGGGCCCTGCCTACTTGTGAGATCGTCTCACTCCCCAGGTTCTGGACCAGCCCCTGCGTTCATCTGGGGGCGCCCTTGAGTTTCCCGGGGGACCACGCGGGACAGGGCGTTCTTGGTGGCCACACCGCACCTGTGGAACTCCCTCCCGGGGGGGCCTATCTGGCCCCAGACCTCCCGAGTTTCCATAGGAATTGTAAGACCTGGCTGTTCCACCAGGTGTTTGACGAGGTAGAAAGGTGAGGGTGGATGGGATGGTGGGGGTTATGGGTCTTTTTCCTCACCGTTTTTGTTTTTAATTGAATATTTCACTCCCCTCTGCCCATCCCCAAATCCAGCCATTTTGGGGTCACTTACCTGATCCATCGCTGCTGCTGTTGCCAGCCTTGGCCCCGTGCCGGGTCCACTTGCCGTCTCCCTGGGTCGGGCTCGGAGCCTTGGGTGGGCGCCGTGGCAGAAGATTAAATCTGCTGCTGCGCTGCCCACTGCCACCGGACGTTGCTAGGGATTGTGGAAGAGGCGGGGCCTCTGCCTCTCCCTCACTGCTGCTGGCCCCCTCCGCTGTCTGTCAGTCTCAGCCAGGGGGAGTGTGGGAAAGGCAGAGGCCCCATCTCTCCCACCTTCCCCCTGGCCAAGACTGACAGGCAGCGGGGGTGTGTGGGGGGGTGGCAGCGGGAGTGAGGGAGAGGCAGGGCCTCTGCCTCTCCCTCACTCCCGTTGGTCCCCTCCATTGCCTGGCTGTCTCGGACTCAGCCAGGAAGTGAGAGGCAGAGGCCTCGTCTCTCCTGGCCTCACTCCCTGGCCGAGACTCAGAGTGGCCCTGTGCTTGGGGTCCACAGCTCTTGGCCACTGTCACAGTCTCCGAGACTGACAGTGGCCTGGAACTGGGGCCCCGCGGGGCCTGGGGCAGCTGCCCCGAGTTGCCCTGTGGTAAGGCCAGCCCTGTTTAGTCTTTATCCTGTATTGAATCCAGCTCCCAATATTTCATTGTGGTCTTTGTGTACTAGTATAGATGGGGTTTTTGCCATATGCCTCCCCTCAAAGACCACAAAAAAATTTGTTACAGCATTTGCTGTTTTTTCATTTATTTTTTCCTGCATGAACTGTCTGTAACCTTTTTCTTTTTGTTTGTTTTGTTTTGGAATTTTGGTTTCTTTTAATTGCAAAACATGATTATGGTGGATGATCTCATTCTTAAATTATGATAACATAAACCAGCTGCTGCTGGACAAGCTAGCCAGGCTTGCATAGTGAGAATCTATGTTCTAGTCTCGCATTTCAAATTAGATTTAATTTACATAGAATAAAGTATGCATGTGAGCAGTCGGAGGATAGAAGTCAAAGCAACCTTTCTGTGTTTTTCAGGATGCTCTGCTGCCTTAGAGATGGGAGGAAATTTTGCCCTTGTATTCATGCCTGCATCTGTTGAAATCCATAGGAGTGGGAAACCTTTACCCTCAAGCTCTGTGGGCCAGATAGGAGCTGTGGGTGGGAGTGCTTATGAACATGCTTAGTTTGGAGGAAAGAAAGGGAGGGTCCAGGCCATGGATCCATCCTCATGCGCTCATCTCTGCTCCTTTCCCCTGAGCCTCACTCTTTCAGTGCTTGAGAGTACGGACTGGGTCAGATCCAGGAACTGGAAAGGGGATAAATAAAAAACAGCTGCAGGCTGAGTGTAGCCTACGGGCCACAGGTTCCCCAAATCTGAATTGTTCACTTGTTGTAAACATTTGAGGGTTAAATTTGCATATTGAACTGCAGGGAAGCAACCTTTGCGTGGTGTTCGCCGCCCCAAGCTGCCTTCGGGCAGGAGGGGCAGGATATAAGTTTTAAATAAATAAATAAAAACCTATCTCTAGCTAAATTGTGAAAAGGATAATGTGCCACACAAGTGTGCTTCTTCTCTGATAAGACTTGAATTCCACTGGTGACTGCTTAAGTTATGCTACAGTACCTAGTAGGGGTGGGACTCTGGGCAAAATTTCAGTTTTGGTTACTTTCGGTTTCGGTTCTCATGTATTTAGGTTCTCGGTATCGGTTGTATTGGATTTTCTGCATTGATTTTTGTATCAAATTTTTTAAATTGTGGTTTGTCCCCATTGACTTTAATGGGGACAAACCTCAGTGTTAAAAATACGATACAAAAATCAATGCAAAAGATCCGTTGCAACCGAAAACGAACCGAATTTTTGGATTAATCCGAAATGGCCATTATTGGTTACTTTTGGTTCTTTCTGAAACCGAAGGTTCCATCTCTAGTACCTAGAAATGCAATAGTACCATGTTAATGGGCACCCCATCCTGCTATACTAGCTATATGGGGCATTGATGAGAGAAATCATTTATCCAGTGCAGAAGTTCCCAAACCTAGGTGTAACCATACCATCTACAGATTGGGTCATGAACTTGATTGGCATTTTAATATACTTTATAGGTCATTGTTGCTGTCTGGGGAATTTATATGTAAAGTCTACAAATGGAGTCTCACAGGGAAAGAGCTTGGGATCCGCCACTCAAGCAGCAAGACAAGCAACCTTTATAAAGGTTTATAAGTGTATACTTCAAATAAGAAAATGAGCTCCGTGGGAAACGGTGAGGGATTTGGAGGTCAGAAGCTATAAACCATCTTATATCCACTAGTCTTTCTTTCCTTTTTGAATATCTCATGGACTAGGACCCACCCTCTGCTCCCCTCTTTTCATTCTCCCATCACTCAGTTTTTACTGAGTCTTGTATAAGTTTTGCCCTTTGAATATTGAGCCACTCCCCATGGCATTTGCGCTCGAAAAGGAGCTGTATATGGGGTGAATGGGCAGCTCAACGCACCTGTTTGCAGAAAGTGGTAATTTTAAAGCAGTGCGTTTTCTCATGCGCTCCTCACAGGGTGCTCCATCTTTGCAAGTTCCAAGTGACAGTTTGGTGAATTAGGAATATTCTGTTAGGGCTAGCCATGTGCCAAATCCTCTTCCATGCTCTTGCCGATGAAAATGCCCAAATTGTTGGGGAAATTCTCTACTTGCAGCCACGGTGTATTTATTTGAAAATTTCCCAAACCTTCCCATCTGATGTTGTAGGATGAGGGAGCAGCCACAGAGCTTGTTGAGTGCAGCTTACAGTGGGCCCCCTGAAAACCAAAAAGAAACATGCCCTTCATGAAAACCACGTGTAAAGCACGTGCCGTAACATCCTGTCAGTTAAGAGTAAAAAGAGACTTTATTTTCCTGGGAGAATCTTCTGGCCACTGCAGACACAGGAGCATCCACCACAAGGGATTTAGACACTTAGCCCATCTCTTTTATTTCAGGAGCTGAGGTCTTGCTGCCCCCCAAGACATGTTGGTGCCATGGTGTTCCAAGCATGTCCCCTGTGCAGCTCTGTTTCAGAGGGTTTGCTGGGACTGAGGTCCCCACCCTTCCAAGCCTTGTGGCGTGGGTCCTCAACGGGTAGTAGGGTGATGTGTGTTTCTTTTGGGTAGGCACAATTACTGTTGCTTTTCATGAGAAGCAGGTCCTTCAATGAGAGACTAACCATAAAGAAATAGGGGTAGGGACCTGGGAGTGTGGTAAGACTGTCCTTTGACTCACTTGGTCTGAATTACTTAATATACTTTTTAATATTATATATATTTTGTATTTTTATGTTTTATAGGATGTTTTATATATATGATGTACACTGGCCCAAGCTGCCATTTGGCAGGAGGGGGCGGTATAGAAGTATTATTATAAATAAATAAATTACAAAGATGGATTGGGCCATGCCTGGCCTGCACCACTGCCCAGCCCCAGATCCTAATGGTCTAGGCCTCATTTTACTTTAGAGTGACCAGAACCATCTAGTGTGGTAAACAGAGAGAAGGTCCTCGGTAGAAGAGTCCTTTGACACCAGCAGAGGTGGGTCTTGTGAGAGACAAGATTGTAGCTCCGCCAAAAGGGATCCACCTACCTCTGAGATGCCAGGGCCCTCCAGTTTCCTTCCTGCTACCCTGGCCAGTGCTGTGTCCAGCCATGCTCCCACGTGAGACCCTTGCCTGTCCCAGCCACAGATGCTGGCCATGGGCCGGGGGGGCGGGGAGCTACAAAGAGGTGAGGTTGCAGCCCCTGGGCCCTGGCTCGAGCCATTTGGCTGGAGGCAGCACCACATTAGAGATGGGCAGGGGTGAGGATGCTCCCCACCCCTCTGATGTGGCCAATCCCCCTTTCCAAATGCTGTGACTGCGTGATTGGGAAGGGGTGTGGCTACGTTGGAAAAAGTCAAGATAAAGGGGGTCGCTTGCCACCCCTTTATGATGCTACCATACTCCTTTTCCAAGCTTGACATTACAATACCTGGAAAAGGGCATAGTTGTGTTGGAAAGAGGTGGGGCAAAGGGGCCCTCACGCACCCCCTGAATTTAATTCTGCAGGTGCCCCTGACCAGGGCTGGCCTTAGCGCGGGACGGCCGCCCAGGGCCCTGCACTTGGAGGGCCCCTGCAGTTCGGGCAGCAGGGACTTGATTTAAAAAAAATATATTCTGGGTCGGGTGACCGGGGGGGCGGGGCGTGTCTGGCAGCTGCACTGCACAGTCTGCACTGGCAGGGCTAAGGGCACAAGAAGCAGCACCCGTGCAGGGCCGTCTGGCCTGACACCAGTGCTCTTCTTCAAGTGACTGCTTACAGCTTGGTTCTGAGAAAATGTGTATTGGACCCCATTTCGTACATAGAGAGATCCTTTCATGGGAGTCCCTCTCCACCCGCTCTCTTACTCCCTGGAAAGCTACTTTTTGCCTCCACCAGTGAGTGACCCTACAGATTTCAGGTCTTTCTTCTCTTCCCCCAAGAAGCTGTTTGAAGGCCTGCGATGGATTCCTAGCGCACCCCTCTCACTTCTTCCTGTTCCTCCCAAGAAGCTTCCCAAATTGAATGTGGCCTCAAGGAATGTCGAGTCTTGAAATGGAGGGAGGCATAAAGAGAAACCCAAGGAAAGGCTATCCTTAGTGTATCGGCTCCCTAAAGCTATGCAGGACAAGTTCAGCTCCCTAAATCTCCTCCTCTTTTCCTTTCTTTTGTTCTCTCGCTCCCTTTTCAGTTCTGAGAAGCACTTTCTATCCCATCACCTGCGAAATAGGTGCTCTTAAACCCCGTAGCTTATTTGTAGTGTAAAATTAACCCCCCAAACACCGCTTTCTCCTACATTGAACGGTAGAGGCTTGCATTACACTCAGTATTATTATTTTATTATTATTAGCATTTATATAGCTCCAGCGATGTACTTGGCGCTTTACAGAGAATAAGATAGACACAGTCCCTGCCCAAGAGCTTACAATCTAAAAACGGGGAAGGGGGAACAGAGGGAGAGACAAGGGATGCAACAATCATGAGAATGCGAGAACTCAGGTACACATTCTTGGCTTGGTTACAGTACAATGGAAGTTTGCAGAAAACAGGTGGGGAATACAAGTTGGCCAGGGAAGGCTCACAGCGTTAAATGCTATTGACTCTTACTGCAAAAGCACTGAGCAGGCATAAGCCTCATTGATTTCACTGGGGCTTCTGTGGAGTCCCTGGAGGATGGTGGTGTATGCCTAGCTAAAAGTTGTTTGTTTTAAAACACACTTAAAATGAAGCCCAGGAGGGTGGGTATGAGTCCTCCCTCGCCCTTGAAACATAACAGTGGCACTGATGTGTTTTGGCTGAAGCATATGGGCCCAGCTGTGCCCCACTGTAAATTAGTACAAAGCTACAACATTTCCCAAAAGGTCCAACCAGCCACCGAAAATGCAGTTTTGAAAAATCATTGACTGTGATCCACCTACTGCTTGCTTTGGCGTAAGTGGCATGTGAATCACAGTCATTGCCTGTAGCAAGACTCCAGTATTGGTTACTAGAGTGTTTGATTTGCTGTTTTTAACGATTTATCTATCACCATATAAATCCATAACAAGACCTATATGGATATAAAATTATTTATATTTCTTTTATCCCGCAACCCTCCTGCTCACAGAGCAGCCCAGGGCAGCTTACAACATACATAATCACATAAATCACAATTTAAAATTCATTAAAAATACTAAAAATATACTAAAAGGGCAGAACCGATTTTCCCCCCCCCCCCCCTTAACCCACCTCACCCAACCCGTGTCCGTCTCCAAAGGCCTGGCGGAACAGCCAGGTCTTACACTGTCTTCGCTATTATTATAATGTTTTAAGGGTGCCTTTAGGCACAACAGAAAGGGGTGGCTGAATATGTGTTGATACCACTGTGTCGTGGATTTTCCTCTAAATCCACTTGGTTCGGGTGGGCTCACCAATTCGAGGCTGTACACGGAGTCAGGGTTAATACCATCCAGTTTATTTAGTGCGTAACGCGTTAAGCAGACTGCAAGGGAGAGCTGCTCTGAAATCACGTCAGCAAGCTTTTATACAAAAATGCAGAAACGTATCTCACACATGCGCAAACAAATTACAAAGCTGGGTTTTTCCACTTGCTAACTCATCTTAATAGCCTTTTGTCTAGTTACAAGCAAGTCTACAGGTTACGCCCCTTGTTGCTTAAACTATCTCTTCTGAGCATGTTATATCCTCCTCCCAGCCACATCTTGTTCACATTCTTATCGCAATGTTTCCTTCCGCAAAGGCCATCTGCACATATTATCACAGTCTGCAACCTTTCTGCTAGCAAAGCCCTTTCTGCAGACAGTTTCTCACATCACAAAGCCCCTGTCTGTAGTATTCCACTTCAACTGTATAGCCACATGTTTCCCCATGTTTAATATGTTACAGTACTTAGATGCAACAACTGCATTTCATGTCCAGGGGCTGCCTGTCCCTCACACCGGAAACTCCTTGCAGAAGCTGTCCCGTGGAATTAAGGGAGTTGTAGTCCGTACCGGAGAGTGGTTGGGTCTACTCCAAATCTTCTGCTCTGAGCTGCAGCTAAGCAGCTCATTCTTTGCTGCTCACCCCCATGGGTGCTTTGGGAGAGCACAAAGACAGTATGCAGCGAATAAAGAACTGTCAATACGCAGCAAGGAACAGGCTGTTTGGCAGTGGCATGGAGTGAAGGATTCAGGGCAGACAGGGAGGAATCTCGACATACAGACTGGAAATGGCTGTGAACGCACCACCTGATGTCTTGAGACATAGCGTTAGCCCCGTGGCAAGGAGAAACACTCAACTGCTGCCACTGAGACATCTGTGCAACAAACAAGGAGTTAATGGGAGGGCTAATGGGGGACAGACCAGTGGCCAAAAATAGTAATGGTGCTTAGACGCAACGCAAAGTCACGAGGCAAACATCTTAAAAACCCAATCCCCGTTATGTCTAAAGACACCCAGTGTATACTTAATGAACACTAATTGCTGCTTACCATCGGAATCCATTTATCGATGTTATAAACCTGTATAGTGACTCTGAGAAACCATCAAATGAAAGTGATGTTGTAAATGGCACTGAAGAATATCAGAATGTCGTGGCATCTGTTCTTTCTTTTTTTAATTGTCATCTCTTATTCTCTTTGTAATCTTTAAAAGTGGGCTATTTTTGAAAAAAATGCTTATTTTCCTACATACGTTCATTTGTAGCTGCCACTGATTTAAAGAAAACTGCAGGAGGGGTGTGTGTGTGGGGGAGGGTTGGAATCATTAGCAACTGGATGCTAGGGGTGTGCATGTCGTTTTTGTTACAGTAACGATAACAAAAATGACAAATTTTGTTGTTATTGAAATAACGAAAACGACAAGAAATAATAACGAAAATAACATTTTATTTTTGAAATAAAGGGAAAACACTGAAAAGCATATTTCTGGCTATAACGTTGTTGTTTCTTAATCAATCAATCAATCAATCAATCAATTCTTTATTTGTTCCCAGCAATTTGCTATAACAAAAAACTCCAGTACATAAAAAGTTAAAAGAAACACAGAAGTGAAAATAAAATATAGGCTAAAAGGAATTAAACTCACAATAATAATAATAACCACAATGATCTGGACAAACTTAATAAAAGTGAAATAAACCACCTGGAGGAAGCTGGCAAAGTCAGCAAAGCCTGGGATACACTGACTAATAAGGTGGTTTTCCCATCAAATTGGGTAGTCCATGTCAGGATACAGGCTATACACCTAATAGCACAACAATTAAGATGTAGTGTCTCAAGCATAGGACCCCATCCCCTAAGCATTAGCACTATTCCGTCGTCTCACCACAAGTTTGAGGAAACAAGCAGTAGCTTTGTTACAGTCTAGGTCTATTGCAGTAGGTTGAGCATCTTATCCTCTAGGAAGAGGGAAGGATCCTGAAATAAGGGTTCTATCCATATTTCCCTTAGATCTGTGTACCATGGGCAGCAGAAGAGGAGATGTTGAACAGTTTCCACCTCCTGTAAGGCACAGGTGCAAATTCTGTTAGGATAGGGAATGCGATCCCTTCTGCCAGTCACTACTGCTGTTTCTATCAGATTAAACCATCTCCTTAAGATAGGATCTTGCATTTGGAGAAGATAAATTTCTAAGGCACAGTTGTGTTTAATTTGTGGATACATTGGTGCGATCTTAGTTGTTGCTACAGCTTGTAGATCACTCATTATAGCTCAGTCTCTGATTCTACGTTTAAGTTCAGTCTTATCAACAGTATAGTTAAATGCCTCACTATCATTCAGGGGGAGAGAGAGGTTATCAGCCAGTTTTTTAATACCCCTCCACCATTTATATTGCAGAGTACCTGAATGCGCCCTTTGTTCCAGATAGCACTGAGATGACAGAGGAGAGACCCTCCCCTGAGATAATTTACAGCAAAATAGTAAGGCTCTAAGGTTACAGTGAGACTGGAGTAATAGCAAACCTGTTTCGAGACGGAGCATGGGGAGGGGAGTAGCTCTTGGAGCTCCTAATATGCTCCTTAAGAAGAAGTTTGGGGGCAATTCCCATCTAGGGACATAGCTATAGAATGTTAGCTCAGTACCAAAGAGGAGTTGGGAGAGAGCCTTAGCCTTAAATATACCCACAACTAAATCAAGAGGGGCCACTGGGGTAGAACGATACAGCCTTAGGATAGCAGCAACCGTCTGTGACGCCTTCGTTGCCCAAGTTTCCTGATTGGCCGTCCATGCTTGAGAAGCTGAAAATGTAAGTCCAAGATAGGGGTAATGAGTTGTCCGAGATATTATCTGTGATCCCACTCTCCACTCGTATTTTGGGGAGGTCGTGCCAAAGCACATGGCTTTAGATTTGTTAACGTTGACAGCCATGTGATTTTGAATGCAGAATTGGTTGAGGGTATCTAGACATTGTTGGAGAGCCTGGCTTGTCTGAGATAGGACTGTATCGTCTGCGTAAAGGAGTATAGAGATTGGTCTCCTCTGAATAAGAGGGGGGAGTAGTATGGGTGGCTCCTACCATATGGATCAAATCATTTATAAAAAGATTGAACAAGAGGGGGGTCAAAAGGCAACCCTGCCTTACTCCCTGCTGTAGAACAAAGGGACTAGTAGACCGACCACCGGGGCCCACTCTAACCACCGCCCTAGTGTTTCCATGATGTAAGATAATAAGTTCTAAGAGATCCGGGCTGATTCCCATATTATGTAGCTTCTGCCATAGAAGATTCCTTGGAACAGTCTCAAAAGCTTTGGCAAGATCTATATAGGCTACGAACAGCTTGGCTTTCCTTATTCACGCATATTTGTCAATCAGATGCGAAAGTATGAAGCAGTTATCCAGGGTTGACCTTCCTGGGCGGAAACCTGCCTGCTCGTCTGCCATAGGGGAATGAGATTGCACCCAGTCTTCCAGAGAGGTCAAGAGAACTCGGGAATACAATTTGTTTAGGACCGGGAGAAGACCAATAGGTCTATAGCAAGTGGGCTCATTTGGGTTTCCCTTCTTAAAGATAGGGACAATAATGGCTACTGCCCAGGCGGTATGAATTAGGCGAGTAGTCTGGATGGTTGTAAAGAACCTAGCAAGAACGGGGGCCCACCAACCAGGGTTGTCTTTAAGCAGTTCTGGGGGTATGCCATCTATACCCGCTGCCTTGCCTGATCGAAGTTTGCCTATGAATTCCACGACTTGCATCTCCCTGACTACCAAAGTAAATGGAGGGGGTTGTGACCTAGCCGCTGAGTTAGAGGGTAAGGGGGAGATCCAGTTGCTAATTTCAGGGCAGGAGTCACAATACAGGTCCCTGTAAAAGGAGATCCAGGATTCGTGCTTAATTTGGGGTATTCTGCCTGCTCTAGCCGGCTGCTGCCAGGTGTTAAGAAGATGCCAGAATTTGGACGAATCCTGAATCTTAGCTGCAACCTGGAGGTCTGCCCAGGTTTGAGCAGCCTTGGAGGCCTTCTTGGCCCGTAGAAGGCCATAATACTCCTTCTTTTTGGAGGTGTAGAAGTCCCAATCGGTTTTCAGATGGTATCTGCTCCAAGCCCTCCTAGCCTTAGCCAGCATGCTCTTAGCAGCTCTACACTCCTGATCATACCAGGGGTTGCTGTTAAATTGGCGCTTGACGTTTACGTGCGAAAGCACTTTTTTAGTAACATATGGGAATAAGTGTTCAAAAATGGTTTCCATCAAGGCATATACATCTGCATGATCATCTGTGGCTATAAGAGACTCGCGCATGTTTAGAAAATCTGGCGAATACAACAGCTGAGATACCTGTGATGAGACTGAGGTCGTCCATTTAACTGCAAGCCGAGTCCGGGATGCGCCCATAGAAGGTAAGTGCTCCTGCCCCTGAAGGTTCTCCAGTCCTGTTAAATCCAGTTGTAAGGGGTAGTGATCCCCCCCCCTCTGGTCTCAGTAGGACCTTGAGATCTTTGACTACAGGGAAATGGATTGGAAAGGTCATAACGTAGTCAATTACGCTGGCACCCAAAACGGAGGCATAAGTGAAATGGCCAAAGTGGTCCGAAGGTGACCTCCCATTAACTATCAGAAGGCCCACTTCAGAAATTAACTGGGCTAACTTCTTCCCATGGGCGTTTACAGTTGCATCCATAGACCCTCGAGAGGGGATCTTGAAATAAGATTTCAGCTGGGAATCAATGCTATCCAGGAATAAATTCCCTGTTCTCGCATTGAAGTCGCCCATTATCAGCAGAACGCTGCTGGGATAGTCTTGCACTAAACGATCTAATACACCAGTTAAGTGGTCCCAGACATTGGGTAGACAGTAAGGAGAAGGTTCTGGAGGAACGTAAATGTTAACAATTAAGAGTTCCTCCATACCTGGGCATTTAAGCTGGAGAACCACACAGATCTTTAGAGAAACTGGGATTTGCTTACAGACTGGGTGAATTTTATTAGAAATCAATGTGATGACGCCGCCCGAACAGCGGCCTTTCTTCGCCTCTATTATGCCAGAGGCACCGAAAGCCTGGAATCCATCCAACCAAAAAGAACCCATTGCATCTTGTAGGAGCCAGGACTCCATTAATTATTATTATTATTATTATTATTTCTAGATTTATACCTCGTCCCTCCTGAGAACAGCTCAGGGCGGGTCTTGAAGACATACTATGTCATAGTTGGTTACAAAGTCAACCCAGTCAATATCCAATAATTTGGATCTAAGGCCTTCAATATTCCATGAAAGACAGCTAAGTTTCTTATTCAATTATGATGGAATTTAGGGTGCTTGTACCCTCACTGGAGGGCATTATGTGTACTGATTTCCAAAACGATTTGATAAAGGAAACAGATTTTAGAAGCAATTAAATGTTGTGGTTTTAAGAAAAGCTCCATACACATTCATGACTACACCTTTTTTATCTTCCATCCAATTTGCATGAAACCTGTGAATATCACGTCCTTCCAAAATATTAACACACCTGCCAATTCTCAGAATGATTGGATGAAGGGTCATGATGGTATAAGACATTAACTTGAAAGTACATTTCCAGTTGTACCATTTGTATATTCCATCCTGTTTACAAGATATTTGGCAGGAATGTATCACATACCTTCCCTGTCATCTCTGCCAAACTACAGGACAATTTGATAAAGGGAACCAATTTTATAAGCAATTGAAGTTGTCCCCTTGAAGACCATTATTCAGATAAATAGCTGCACATGCAGTGCCAGTCAGAAGCAGGCACCTGGCATGGCAGGGGGAGGGAGGCTGCAGGAGGGAGGATGGGGAAGCCCCCAAAAGACTGACAAACCCATTCACTGGTCAATTACTGCATGCTTCCAGCTTTACAGGACCAATAGGTGGTGACTTTGAGGCAGGCATAGGGGCGGCCCTGAGGTGGACATAGAAAGGACAAAACTGGGACTTTGGGGATAGCATCCCAGCAATCAGGAGACAGTTTATACATGCAGGCTAGCCATTTATCATCACAATCGCATCCTGCAGCACTGTGACAGAGGACATAAGAAAACCTCTATTGGCTCTTTCCTAAACAGATGCTTCTGACTTCCCAGTAACAAGTGGCGGAGAGATGTTGGGATGGTCACAGCACAGAATGAAGATATTTGGTTGACGTTTCTGCTGGCCAATTGGCATCACAAATTGATCTTATACCCCAGTGACACGTAAGAGAATCCTTGGCATAGGCTTCTTCTCTGCATATGCTGTGCAGGCATATAAAATTGAGACCCTTTATCACATCTTTCTGATATTTGCAGAGATGATCGTGAAAGTGTGATATAGAGCCCTACAAAATTTCATGTACACTGGTTGGACTACAAAGATGTTAGTCAGACATACATTTATAAGTTAATTACTTATACCACCAGAACCCTTTATCCAATCCCATCTGAAAGTTGGCAGAGATAGTAAATATTGGAAGGGGTATAAACTTGCCAGGTTTCATCTACATTAAATGTGAGGCAAAGACATTACACCTAAGAATGTATATGAAGATTTTTGCAAAATAAATTAATTAAACTGTTTCTAAAATTGGATTCCTTTCTCGAATCTTTTTGGAATTTGGTACACATAATGTCTTCTATTGGAGGTATAGGCACGCCAGGTTTCCGCCAAATATAGTGAAAAACAAAAACGTTACAGCCAAAAATGTGTTTTCCATTGAAACCAATGGAAAACTAAAACGAAAGCAAAAACGAAAACAGATTTAAATAACGAAAATGTATGTATGTATGTATATATTTTATTATTTAGCCTCAGCTATCACAATACATAAAAGTTAAAACAAAATAAAAGAGGTATCAATAATCAGTGTTGAAAAACACGTCAGCTTGCAGAAAAATTTTCCCAAATAAATTTCCCAAAAGGTATACCAGTACATTTCCAAATGCTCACTTATTAGCAATTTATGGGGGCTAAACCATAATACACCAGAGGGCTCTCTTTACATACCAGAGAAAACTATTAGCCGGCCACCAATGGCCTCCAAGGGCATAGGGGAGCCCCACCCCAGCCCTTAAGGAAAATTCGGTCTGAGGGCCCCACCCTTCAGGAGAACAGAGTCACGCAGGATCATTACTTGGCGGGCATAAACTGCAGGAGAACAGAGTCACGCAAACGAAATAACGAAAATGAAAACAATATGGGCCCCTGGTGCACACCTCTACTGGATGCTTGATATGTTTCAACTTCTAAATCTGAGATGTGTCTGAAGCATGGAGCCTTGCCTACCCCTCTCTCTCTCTTTTGACCGTACTGTTACAGGGGACTGACCTTGGAGGGTGCACGCTTATGACTGAATTATTTATCTCCCCTGTTGAATCAGCTCACAAATCTGTTTGTGCCCAGGCTTGGCTCTGCGCTGGTCAGTGTTTGTGGCACAAACCTGAGGGTGCGTTTGTCTTATATTCCCAGTTCCTTCTGTACCTTGCAGGAGAAGCATTGCGTATCAGTGCAAGAGACTAAAGCACCCATTGATATAACCCGGAAATAACTGTGGAGAAGAGGACTCGGAAATCGTTTCCTTCCCTATACAAAGTGATCAATCTTCTAACGCGTTCAACAGATGCAGCAGGAGAACTAAATTTGGCAGAGGTTCCCCATAATGGTTTAGTAACTCAGAGACTTCCTCAGTCCAGGCACTTCCAAAAATCCCTGAAATCATGGGCTTTCTCTCTTTCCTCAGTAGTTGCGCCCTAAATAAAGCACAGAATCCAGGGAGAATGTGCCCTTGTTCTTCCACACACTCATCCCTGCTTTCAGAAAGCATTCTGACTTCTCTCTGGCTGCTGGTGTGCTGGGCAATTTTGGCCTATGAAGGTGAACGTCATCAAAATATTAATATGCAGTATTTTTATATAGCGCCAGCAGTGTGCCTGGTCTGAAGTGTCATTGAAGAGAGACGGGTCCCTGCCCTGAGGGACTTACCCTCTTCCTTATCTCCCCACTATTGTCCATCCTAGATTGTAACAGGCAGAGACAGGGATACATAAAAGATGTTGAGAAGATGCAGATGCATGTGCCTAGCTTAGTTACAAGGGGAGGAAAGGGATACTGAATGATAACATGTATCCACACACCACTTGCGCCAGAGGAGTATGAACTTGAAACCCACATTTACAAGTCCCACTGAAGCCCATTTACTCTGAAGTAAAAGCACTGCTGCTGTTTATCAATGAACTGCTGCCAAAATGGACCAGTAAAGTCGACTCCCATCGCAGGCGTGAGAAACAGACACAACCAGTTCAGTGTGGCTAGCCTAGCTCAGTTTTAGTTATTTGTGGATTACAGCCCTAACTTCCAGAAGCTCATCAACCATTTCTAATTGATTTCTATATAATTATTTTTGAAAAAGTTAACATTTTAAGAAGGGGCCATTTTTAACCTATGTTGTGGTTGCTACTTGTGAATATATGTGTAATATACAATAATCCCTTAAAGAACTAAAACTGAGCTAGTTCCACTGATCTGGTTTTGTCTAAATTTCCCAAGTCTGCAATAAGAGTCACTTCTCCTGGTGCATTTTGGCAGCAATTCATTGATAAACAGCTGCAATGCTTTTACTAACAGCAACTACATTGGAGTCGAGCTTGAAGACTGCTTTTCCATTCCACCCCCTGATCCCCTCTTTTCATGTTTCTTGTCTTCAGCACATGATTTTTCATGTTCTTCACACCAAACAATGTGGCTTCTGAGTCAAAACTGTAGTAGGGTCAATGTCTTCCTTGGAACGGCATGTTCCAAACATTCTTCCCCCCTGGGAACAAACATTTGTTTTTTTAACTGTTGTAACCCTGAACACTTAATTATACTCAAATTGCACTTGAAGTTGTACTTGGCTTAAGTTGATTCAATTAAAAATCTATGTCCTTTTCCCCACCCCCTCTACCCACCTGCTTCATGTCACTGATGTGTGGGGTGACAGCTCGTCATGTAAAGAGAAGCCAAGTTTCATAAAGCAAAACCCTTCCCTCTTGCACACTTACTACGTGTTCCTTAACCTGTGTTTGCCTTGTCCAGTAGTAGTGTATACACGCAGCTGCTGATTCCCCTGCACTTCACTGGAATTTCCCACAGAGCAAAGGACATGGAAGAATATTCTTGTGGTTTCCCTGCATGCAGTGTTCCAGAAGGAGCATGAGGGCTGGTGGAGGGTGCTCCAGGACCTTGGTCACACCTCCAGTGGTAATTTGAAGTAGGAAGTGATGGTGTGAAGCTTACCCGGGGTGGCAGAGAACATAGGATCATTGAGGAGCTCAGGAAGTCTTAAGGATTTTGCACAACACTCAGAATGTGGGGGTTTTGCCACTAGCTACTCTAGAAGTATTGTGTGAATAGGCCCATAATGTGGCAATAAGATACTGTTGTAGGTATAAATGTCAGGATAGCAAACCCATTCTAATTTATAGGGCCTAGACTACTTAATTCTCTATCCCCCCTGATCCTGGCAAGGCTTATGAAGCATGCAGTGCCACATGCTTTGGATGATGTTTCAATGATGCTAGGATGGTAGCAGTCCAAGCTGCATTGTAAGTTAATTGATGGAATGTGATGCAGGCAGTTACAGTGTGCTAATGCTCAGCAGAGCAGGTGGTTATTGGATAGCGGGTGTCATCCATGCCTCATCACAAGTAGCTGGTGGTCAGTGGTGTCCAGAATGAATGCATGGAGGCTCCATGTTACACCCACAAGCTGGCCAAGGGGGAACAGAGTGTGAAAGACACTGATTTTGCCTAAGGCCACTCACTGAGGCTAGGATTTAAGCTCCACGCTCCCAGTTACAAATGCAGTGTATTGTCCACCAGCCCATACTGGCTCTTGGTAGAGATGGTGCTGGTCATAAAAGCCTCGAGTACCAGTACTGATGTTGGTGGCTGTAACCATTGAACGAGGTCTTTTCTGAGTATCTATGAAATTTGTCAGCTGATAAAATATCCAAGATTATGAAAAATGTCTGCTAATTATACTTCATTGCTGTTTACTTCTTGGGCTACTTTCTGTGGTCTGTTTTATATTATGGTTCTCTGTTGCTTGGGGTAAAACACATTCCTTGTTGCTGGAGCACTCAGTTTGGTTATTCAGAATTGGCCGTGCTTGGCCTGTGATGGCGTTCCAGATTCCTTTCACTGATGTTTGTGTTGAGCATACTAGCATGTCGACTGAGCTCCTTTAAACAAATGCTTTCACACTGTTGCGGAGAGTGAATTGCAGTTCTCTTATTAGTCTGCTTCTATTTATCTGCTGGAGAAGGTGATTTATTGACTCTCATCAAGCTCCTGCTTGTGAGGGCCAGAATTCCTGACTCATGGTGTCTTTCTACCTTCTTTCCTGATGTGTTCCATGCTGGAATGTGCTGTGCTTGATTGGCAGACAGTGTACAGATGCTGCTTTTGGGCCTGGCATCTGGGCCAGGATTTCACCCAGTTTATAACCAGGAAATTCATTTAATGTCATTGGCTAGGAGCTCTGCAGCCACATTAAGCACAGCTGTACTGGTCGGTGGGATAATTAATTACCACGGCACTTTGGAATATGTGGTGCTGTGTCCGTTTTGAGTATTACAGCTGAAGGAAGAGTTTCTTATCCCTAAGCTTGCAGACTCTCACCAATGGAAGTTAATCCAGTTAATGTCTTACTTCCCTTGTCTATTTTCTTTCCCCTGTTTGGGACCAACCTGGCAATTGCACTCTCTTACTCTTGTAGGACATAGTCAGAAGCTGGCTATTTGTGAGTCAGACTGGATAGTGGAATGATTAGCTGTTGAAAGTTTGTTTTATGAAGCTTTAGAAATCCTTACTTCTATGGACTCTCTGTCCGGTTATTTGGACTCTGGGAGCAATCTACCGCATGGCCAGCAGGAGGCAGCACCAAGCTTTCAGCTGGGCACACGTAGGGACATTGCTCCCTCGCTTCCCCAGTTGAAAGTCTGCCTCCAGCTAAGTGGGAGCTACAGCGGGGTGCTCTGCACCTGTTCAGGCTAGGATTTACTTTCTTGTTTCTTTTTTTGGGGAGGAAACAGTGCAATGGTACGAGGCTTTTGCCTTTGGTACTGCGCCTGCAGGTGCCAACGACAGTGGCTCCGGTGAACCCCCCAGATCCGGCCCCCTGGGTACGAACCAGGGCAGAGCGGGTGCGGGGATTGACCACCACAGTACAACACCCCCCCTTTCAGGGTACCCGCTACAGTGGCTGAGACGGCCAAAATGCTCCGAAACACCGCGAGCCACAGCGGAGCAGGAGAACTGTGGCAGGGAAATCGAAACAGAAATCACCATCCCCACCATGGCTTCAGCACCCTGCCCCCAACGCCGGAGCTCCAGCTCAGCTGAAGAGGACCACGTGAAGGCAGCCTCCTCTGCCTCCAGCAAAGTAAGGGGGTCCCCCACCCAGGCTTTCAAATCTATGATGGGGGTTCTATCAAAGAACCAGGTCAAGGACAGGCGGAGATGCAAACGTACTCCCCCTCCCCCTCCAAACTGTCTTTTAAGGGATCCTCGAGAGCCTCGGACAAAGGGAAACATAGGAGCTCCCTCAAAGCCCCACAAAAGAGACCTATTAGAGAACTTATCGGTTCGTTCTCGGAAGAGGATGAAGGGGGCTCCCCCCATAGAGAGGAGGGCGAAATCCTTTCTGAGGAGGAATCAGAGGTAAATTCTTCCCCTTCCTGCCAAACGAAATAAAAGGGGTGGCCGGACCAGAACCCCACTGGTCACTGTCCAGATCTCCGAGGAGGATTCGGATCAGTCTGCCGGCACCTACTCCTCCCCGTCCAGGGACCCCTCCGAGTGGAGCGAGATTCTGTCCAAGGGGCCAAAGGAGTTGGGCAGGGAGTTGCCCTCAGCCCAAGGACTGAAACTCCTGAGACGAGCCGAACGTTTCCTGAGAATTACCCCTAGGTCCCTGAAGAAGAGGGAATCCGACTCTTCCTCTGAGAAGGAGGAATCTGACAGGGACTACATCTCCAAGCTCGTCATGACATCCAAGGACACCACCCTAGACAGGGCCTTTGAAAAATCATACTGATGATGATGATGATGATGATGAAAAATCATACGGGCCCAATGGAAGCACCCCGCTGAAACCCTAAAGCCAGGGCCCCGAGGGAAACGCGGGTCTGCGATTCGCAGATTTCCTGCGGAATTCCCCTCCCCCCGCGGAATCTCCTGCCCCGCTTACCCCAATGCAGAATTTCTAGCCTGCGCTGGAGGGACGCGGGGCAGGAGATTCCATGAGGGGAGGGGAATGAAAAAACCCTCGGGGCTTCCCCTCCCCAGCCTCCCCAGTTGCCAGGGGGGGAGGCACCCCCTTTAGATAATTAATTAACTTACCAGAGACGGCAGCAGCAGCTGCTCCGTCCAGCACGCTCGTACTTCCTGGCCCCTCCCGACGGGGCCTCTCAGGGCGACGTAGGTGGATGACGTCATCCGGCTGCGTCGCCCTGAGAGACCCCGTCGGGAGGGGCCAGGAAGTACGAGCGCGCTGGACGGAGCAGCTGCTGCTGCCGTCTCTGGTAAGTTAATTAATTATCTAAAGGGGGTGCCTCCCCCCCTGGCAGCTGGGGAGGGGAAGCCCTGAGGATTTTACCAGTGCGGGGGGAGGAGGAGGCAAGCCAAGCCCCCCCCCGCATGGTAAATCGCGCCGAGGTGCAGAATTGGGCCCTGACTCCCGCGGATTTTTTTTTAAAATTCCGCGGAAGAATCGGGGCCCTGCCTAAAGCTCTCCAGGGTGCAGCAGTCTCTGTACTCCTTTTCCAAACACAGTGACTTGATCTTTAGGACCCCCCAGATAGATGCCACAGTGACCTCCTTGGCTCGCCAGTCTGTTTTCCCTTCTGAAGGGGACCTTCTACCCAAGGACCCCACCGACAAGGGGGTGGAGACCGGACTCAGAAAGAGCTATGAGGCCCTCGCCAGCATCCTACAAATGGCTGCTACAACCTCCTATGTTTCCAGGGCCATTAAGAAATGGTTCCAACTTGGGAAGGACCCCAACGTTTCAGAGGCCCTTTCTTGGAACCTAGCTAATAACGTGACCGTGGTACACGCCTTTCTAGTAGACTTGTCTATGGATATGGTCACGTGGGCAGCCAAAGGGATGGCAACCAATGTAGCCGCCAGGCGCAGGCTTTGGCTAAGCTCCTGGCAGATGGACCCACATGCTAAAAATCTGCTTGTGAATAGCACGTTTAAGGGTGGCAAGCTATTTGGCTCCGCATTAGACAAAGTACTAGCGGAGGCCTCAAACAAGGAGAAAAAGCACTCGCTTCACCAGGTTCAGTCTGCTAAAAGCTTTTTTCTCCCCTTTCAGAGTTTTTCACAGGGCCCAAGATGAAGCTACACTCCTGCCACCACCTGGTCTTCCCGATCCCGCGGCACAAACCAGCGAGGACGCGGAGCCAGGTCTCTCAGATTCCTGGCCCAGATGCATTACCCAAAACGATCTGGTTCGTCCAGTCGCAAACAAGACTCTTGACTGCCCCGAGCCCTGTTCCCCAAGCTCTAACCTCCTCGGCGCCTGCCTCCAACTATTCTCAAGCAGATGGGAGGGCGCAACCACGGACGCCTGGGTCCTGCAAACAGTGTGGTGGGGATACATGATCGAACTCAGGTACACACCCAGAGAGTTCTTTCACGTCTCTCCTCTTTCACGTCGCGACCCAGCCAAACAAGATGCCATGGGTTGCGAGATCTCCAGGCTCCTACACATCGGAGCGATAGAGCCCGTGCCAACGCCGGAAAAGGGAAGGGGTCTTTACTCCATCCTCTTCCTCGTCAAGAAAAGGAACAGGGACTGGATGGGAGTGTGTGACCTAAAACGCCTCACTAAAGCAGTAAAACCACAACGGTTCAAGATGGATCCATCACCCTAGCCCTGACGGCAGGAGATTGGCTTACGTCTCTGGACCGTCGGGATGCCTAACTACGCGTCCCCATCTTCCCAGCACACAGACATTGACTCTGCTTTTGCTACCAGAACCAGCACTGGGAGTATCGCACCCTCCCCTTCGGCCTCGCCTCGTCTCCTCAAACGTTTACCAAACTGCTCATACCGCTCAGCGTGAATCTTTGCCTAGAGGGCATCACCAATTTCCCATACCTGGACGAACTCCTAATCAAGGCTCCAACAAGGGATCTCGCGCTCTGTCACCTCCAGCGCTCGGTCAAGTACCTGTCATACCACGGCTTCCTCGTCAACGCAGACAAGAGCCACCTCACTCCCACTCAGCGACTGGAACATCTGGGAGTGATCTTCGACACCATCAAGAACTGAGTGTTCATTCCACCGCAGCGTCAACTCAAGATCTGGCGCCTGATGACACTGGTTTGATCTTGTCCTCGCACACCCCTGATAACACTGGTGTGTCTCATGGGCCTCATGATATCCTGCAGTCGCCATCTCCATTGGGCGTGTTTTCATTCCGGCTCTCTACAACAGTGCCTCCGACAGTGGCAGATGCTTCTTCTATCAGGCACACTGGCCTCCCTCTCAATCAGCCCGGATGTTCTGATCTCGCTGAAGTGGTGGGAACACCCTCTTCGCTTCCACCAGGGAGTCCCACTCTTGGAACCCAACCGCGTGAGACTCACTACAGATGCTCGGGGGCCCACCTGAACATGCCCAGGGCACCTGGTCAGTCGGGGACCGCTCTCACAGCATGAACTGGCAGGAGCTAAAAGCCATCTGTCTAGCCCTGTGCCACTTTTCCCAGCAAGTAACAGGATGCCACGTGATAGTCTTCACCGACAACACGACAGCCAAGGTGTATGTGAACAGCCAGGGCGGATCCCGCTCTCCCTCGCTACATGCCGAAGCCACGCACCACCTGCACTGGGCGGAAACTCGACTTCTGTCGCTGTTGGTGTTACACATAAGGGGTGTGGACAATGTAGAAGCGGACTGGCTCAATCGCAAACAACTGGACCTGGGAGAATGGTCCCTCGGCCTTCTGACTCATTGTCTCTCGATACGGACAACCCATTCTCGACCTCTTTGCGTCCCCTTCCAACCCCAAAGCTGCCCGTTTCTTCTGCCAGGACCCTCACCCCTGAGCCGAAGCTTATGATGCGCTCAGCCAACAATGCCCCCTGGGGACACTATACACTTTCCCCTCGTTTCCCCTTCTCAGCAGGGTGTTACACAGATGCAAGCGTCAGAGATCCACGATCATCCTGGTGGTCCCTTATTGGCCCTGTAGACCCTGGTTTCTGGATCTTCTCCAGGAGTATGTGAGCCTCTCTGCCTCGATGGATCTGTTGTCCCAGGGTCCTCTCCTTTACCAACAGCCTCAGTTCCTGAAGCTGATGGCTTGACTCTTGAGACCATAGCCCTTCGGCACCTGGGGTACTCGGATACCGTCGTTGCGATGTTGCTGGTTTCTAAATGCAAGTCTACATGACGTATCTACCAGTGCACCTGGAGGGTGTTTGTGAAATGGTGTCATGTGCACAGGGTGCCTACCCAGTCCCCCTCTATTGCACACATCCTGCACTTCCTGCAAGAGGGTCTAGACAAGGGCGTCAGACCTAATACTTTAGCTTGGCAGCTTGCTGCCATCAATGGCACCCTGGACTCCTGTAGCGAGCTCCACCTCTCTGCTCACCCTCACATCAGACAGTTTTTGAGGGCGGCTCGCAAGATCTCTTACCCCAGTCGTCCACAGGTTTTCCTCTTGGAACCTGAATGTGGTGCTTAAGGCCCTCACTGGTCCACCCTTCGAACTCCTCCAGGAGGTGTCCCTTTACTTTCTGTCACGCAAGGTTACCTTCCTCATTGCCATAACATCCGCTAGGAGGGTGTCTGAGATTGGTGCCCTTTCCATGGACCCTTCATTGTGCTCTTTCAGAAAAGAGTCTGTAATTTTGCACACAGATCCTTCCTTCCTGCCTAAGATGGCCTCTTCTTTTCACCTCGCTCAGGAAGTGATTCTGCCCTCATTCTGCCCGCGCCCCCGTCATCGCCTTGAAAAAGTTTGGCGCGCACTCGACCTCCGTCGAGCCCTAAAAATCTACCTTGAGCATATGGCTGCCTTTCGCCATATCTCAAGGCTTTTGGTCAGTTATCACCTTCGATCTAAGGGGAATGAGGCCTCCAAGACTGTCATTTCATGTTGGATATCAGCTTGCATTACTGATGCCTATAAGGCTGCGGGATTGACTCCCCCTCCTAGAGTCCTTGCCTACTCTACTAGGGGAGCTGCTATGAATTGGACTTTTCAGGCCCGGGCTCCATTGTCAGAAATTTGCAGGGCCGCCACATGGAGAACCCCCCATACGTTCACTAGACATTACAAAATTTGATATTTTGGACTCTGCTGAAGCCTCCTTTGGGAGGCGAGTGTTGCAGGGGGTTCTGGATGCCACTGTTTAAATTGGTTCCGCCCCATGCCGAATAATCTTTACTGCTTTTTACCTCCCAGAGTCCGAATAACCAGACTGAGAGTCCATAGAACGGACAATTGGGTTCCTTACCTTGGGAATTGTTCTTCTGTGGACTCGAAGGGAGGTTATTCAGCCCACCTGGGGTTTATACTATTTCGTTTTCCCAACTGTCTTTGTTATTTACTCCTTCGGGGTTGTTCCTATGTTTTGCCCACTGGTTGTGAGTGCTGGGTTGTTTTTTGCTTGCCTTTCAGGTTTTCCTTGTCCGTCGGCGTTACACACCTGAGGAAGCGAGGGAGCAATGTCCCTACGTGTGCCCAGCTGAAAGCTTGGTGCTGCCTCCTGCTGGCCATGCGGTAGATTGCTCCCAGAGTCCAAATAACCTCCTATTGAGTCCACAGAAGGACAATTCCCAAGGTAAGGGACCCAGTTGTCCATTTTATCTGCAGGAGGCTAATGTGAAAGGCACCATGACTTCATCCTTCTGCCCCCTCCCTCTCCATTTTTGAACCATTTTAAAGAGGTCTCTGGCAGATCCTGCCATAATCATTAAGTTTGTACAGCTGGTTTTAACCTGTCCTTTCTTTGTGAAGGATCTATGAGGAGGGTATGAACATAGTTCTCTTTGTTCATTTCTAATAACTTAACCCTAATAAAACTAAGGATGAGCATGCCAGTTCCTGCAGTGTTCCCCTCAAACATTTGATTTTACCCCCTCAGCTAGGCAGGAGTCGATCCTAAATTCCCAGGTGTACACGCCTGCAAGTTGTGCACAATTTATGTGCCGTTTGTGTGCACATTATAGTGCCCATAAAGGGATGGGGTGTGTGCTGGGCGCGCGGCACGCAGTGTTTAGGATTGGCTCAACGGTTTCCAACTTAGAAGATGTCTCTTCTGACACTAGCTTTATCATTTCATTCTGCTTCTTTTTCTCTTCCTGGCAGTACTGCCAACTCTCGCACTCTCCCTAATTTACGCAGCTTTACATCAGTTGCGCTAATAGCCATGCCAGCTCTCTGTACACCCATTTGCGAAGCCTATCTCTTCCTTTTGCATAACTGCCCAATAGAATAAATGCTGTTTTCAGGGCTCTGGGGGTTACAGCAGGGGTATAGCTAGCTTGGGATTGGCCCGGGGACAAGAAATGTCTGTGGGCCCCCCTCTTTTTTCCTGCCGATGGTGAAGCCACCGGCTGGCTTAGGGGCACCTCCCAGCTTGGGAGGCCTAGGGGCGCTGGGCTGCTGGTGCTTGGGACTTACTTGCTCTTTGCAGAGTCTGCGGCATGCTGCTAGTGGCCTGCTGCTGGACCCATCCTCCTTCTGAGCCGGCAGCGAGCTGGTCCCACGGTGCATTCTGGCCCTTGTGGCTCGCGGCTCGCACAATGGAGCCAAGTGTGGCCAGCAACAACAGTGCCATTGCTGCCCTAGCCCACCCGACCAGCGCTGGGGACTGGTTGGGTGGGCTGGGGCAGGCTGAGCCAGCTCGATGTGAGGATCGCTGGAGCGGGAAGGTGTCCGGCTGCAGTTCCACTCAGTGGAGCTGCTGCCAGGTACCTTCCCGTTCGGGCTGGGCCTCCCTCGAAGCAGCCCTGCCCGGACCGGGTCCAGATTCGTTTGGAGGACTCTGCCACCGCAATGCAGCGCCAGGGGTGCAAGCTGAGCCATGAGGCTTGTGAGTGTGACCTGGCCTGACGCAGACTGCTGCATGGGGCCCCTCCCCCTCTCTTCCTGTGGTTGCAACATTGTGTCAGACACAATTTATTTTATTTATTTTAAAGTTTTATACCCCGCCCCTCCTGCCACAGGCAGTGTTGCAACAGTTACAGTGTTGCAGCTGTGGGCAGGGAGGGGGAGGGTGCCCACGTAGCAGCCGGAAGGGCCCCCAGCCAGCTCAGGTAGCAATTTTAAAAAAGAAAAAAGAGGGGGGGGGGGAAAAAGGGTGGTTTAACTACCTTGGATATTGGGGTCCCAGCCAGTATGGGCCCTGGGACGAATGTCCCTGTTTGTCCAATGGTAGCTACGCCCCTGGGTTACAGCAAAATGCCACCTAGGATAAAGCTTTTTAAAGATTCTCTCCGTGTTTATTGCCCTCCATCTCTTTGTTTCCTCTGTTCAGGTCTATTCGTTCAGCTACTGGGGAAATAGAATAGGGAAGGTCAGTGTGATGATGATTTGGAATTCCTCTGCTTCCCTTTTGTTGATTAGCACCACATTTCCTCCTTTAGCGCTTACAAAATTTCTCAAGCTGTGGGTCACAACTCCAACTGTGTGGACAGGGTCACAATCTCAGCTGATACACTTTGAATGTGTCAGTCATATTGTTAGCAGCATCAATTTTCTAAACATCCCTTTACCTGCCGATTATCAATAGCTATAATAACAGGGTCTTTGCTTCCTGAGTGTCGTCGTCTTATTCTTTTTTATTTTTTTAAGTCAGGCATTTTGGAGTTGTCATTAATTCTGTTTCTCACCTTGCTTAGTATCTGACCTACTTCCTCTTGCCCTGATCAGCCATTTGAATCCCTGCTAACCTTTTTGACTTACACTAATTCATTCTGCATTTACACTCTCTCCCCACTTTCTCCCCCTGAGCTTTAATTAAGAGTAGTTTGACTAATCAGTCTCTTTCCCTCCCCAACCCCTTGTACTGTTCAGCCATTAATTTCCAACACCATTGGCTGCATCGCTCCAGGTGTCTAAAGTACTCTTTTATCTAATACCAGGAATTCATTAATTGCAACAGCGGCTCTATGTTGTGTGTAGGGCTGATGCGGCAGCAGCTTTTACCGCACCGCGATTCCGTTCCGCCATTTCGGAACTGCCCGCGCCACACCGCGACTTTTCTGCGGATATTCCGCTAATTCCGACGGAATTCTGCAAATCGCGGAATTGCAGAAAAATCATGGAAAAATTGCGGAAATCGCGGAAAACCGCTATTTTTTGGCGCTGGCGGAATTGCGGAAATCGCGAAAATGTCATGTTTCCACAATTCCACTAAGTTGCGGAATTAAATAAGCGGAACCGCGGAATGAAACCGCGGAATGAAAGCCTCTGCCATGCCGTTCCACTAATTGCGGAAACACGGTTTCCGCCGGAAATAGCTACCGCTGCGATATTCCGCTACAGCCCTAGTTGTGTGCTGCAATAGCCATAACATGAAAAATGCAAATAGAAGTTCCTCAGTCACTGAGAGAGATATGAATGGTTTCATTTGGGACCAACACGGCGACCATGCTCCCCTCTTTGGGGGAAGGCACCTCTAGTTCTCCATGATGTCCCATGTTTCCTCTCTGCCACAGTCCAGCCAGAGGGCAGGGGAGCAGCATGGTGACTGATTACATTTGCAGCTCTTTAATTTCCCTTTCATGTGATGGCATCTTGTCTCTGACTCGGAAGCCAGAGACATCCATGCTCTGGTGATACTGTGGATGAAGAGCTGTATACTCCAGGCTGCCTCTTCATCCTCGGGGACTTTTAACATTACTGGCTTTGACTACATGAACTCAATCCTGCATCTCTGTGGGTGCATTCAGGGTTAGTGATATGATAGCTTCCACATATGCCTGTCTCAGTCATCCTGCATTTCTGGGATAAAGCCTGCAACTGTAAGCCTTTAAGTGGACAGAACCCCCTTGTCCAGGGGGTGAGGCACTTCTCTTTGGCTTTCTCTTGGCACTTTGACTGTTGTTGCTGGTGGTGCTTTCACATAGTGAAGTCTAACCTTTTCATCATGGTGTCTAGCCTAATCTGGCAAGACTGTCACCAGAGGCTTTTGAGTGGGGAAGGGAAGACCCCCTTTTTTTTAACGCCCCGCCCCCCTTAATCTGTGTTGCTCGTTAAATTGTTACTGCAATTCTTGCTTTAAACCCACCTTGAATCCATGTTAGGGACTTGTACAAGAATTGCCCACTGCTACTCCCTTCTCAGTTGGAAGTTTTCTGCTTTTATGACTCTGGTCTTTGTATCTCTGTGACAGTCTTTTTGCTCTAACAGCCTGCAACAGAGCTCCATGGGATATGTAAATACAGGCAAGGGAGATAAGATGAGGGTGCTCTTTCTACTATTTGATTGGATTTCAGATAAAACGAAGCGTCACGCATTCAAGCATTCATGGTGGTTAAGCTCAATGGCTGTGAAAGCATGGAGCTACCAACCCCCAAAGAAGCTCCGAGTGAGAAGTGTAGTACTAAAGGGAGACACAGACAGGTTGGTAGATCTAATTTGAGTCTCCGTTTCACAAGGTCAGATTAACTTGGGCTTTATGCTAATGCCACTAAAGTAAACACTCGTCATGACAAAAAGATAAACCTGTGAAATGAAAAGTTGCATTATTTATTGCTCCGTGCAAACCCTTTCTCCCCCTGCCGCAGACAGTCCTCCGGTTGGGTAGCTCTTCTCTTGACCAGCAGGAGGCAGAAGAAATAGTTGTTTTTGTGCATGCACCTCCTCAGCTACCCTGTCACCTGCTCTCCAGTTTGTTCTTCTGCCTCGGACCAGAAAATGAGGGCTGGCGACCTGCCCTTAATGTGGCTTCCCAGCTGCCTGTCCCACTGAGGTTTATTTTTTTATTTTTTTAAAGTTGCGGCAAATTTTTTAAAAAAATCCTCAGCGGGACAGGCGGCACACTACCGCTGCTCTGCCTGTGTCCCCCTGCCGGCTGCGCCTCGTAGCTACTGTGGCGCGGGGGGCATAGGCTGGGGTGCTCTAGTCTCGCTAGCCGTACGCTCCGGAGCTGAAGAGCAGTCGGCACTGGCGCTCTTGCAGCACTGGGATGTGATCCAGCTGGGAATGCTCTGGCCCGCCAGGGCTGCCCCAGGGGGAGGAGGTGACGGAGGATGGATGGAGCATGTCAGCGTGAGTAACCAGCTGGGGCTGGCAGGAGTCAGAATCTTCCCCCATCTGTGCTTTGCAAAGCGGCCAGCGCAAGGAGACACCCTACCCCCTGCTATCGGGGAAGGCAGCGGGGATCAGATAGGACGGCCGGAGCCCCCGGCCCCGCAGGGCTCTCTAGAGAGAGACTGGCAGCTCCGGAGGAAGTTTCCAGCCGCCTGCCCAGGCTGTTGCTCTCTCTCCCTGCGTTACCCTGCCAAGTAACGACTGAGCTGTTTGCAAGCTCAGGAATGAAGGGAGCTCGCTGCGCCGTGGCCTGGCCCCTGGGCTGGAAGGGAGGGTAGTTCTTCTTGAGGAACCAACAACAGGAGGGTTGCTCAGTTCCCCCGTGTAGAGAAACTCCCCCTCCCCCATGTGCTAAAGTTAAGGAGGCTTGTGTACTGGGATTCTTGACCAGAGCTGGGTTTGGTAGAGTAGCGAGGCTTTTGCAGAAGTTTAGTGCTGGGCAGAGTATTTCTGTAGAGTGGGGGTGGGTGTTTGTGGAGAGGCTTGGCCCTTGGGGAATAGACATTTGAGGAATGGGGGCTGGTCTTGGGAAGTGCAGCCACCGGCCCAGCCTCATTGTGGGATCCGAGTGTTATCTGCTCCCCCATCCAAAGGGCACAGGATCACCCCCTCCCAGTACATTCCTAGCCCCGGGTACCGGCACTCTCCCCACACCAACCTCAGACTGCGGGTGCGGGGCATGCTCTCTGGCAACGGTGGGGTCAAAATGTAGCCCATGGATAGCTTTTAATTTGGCCCATTTCCAGTTCCTGGGTCTGGCCCCTAGATCTATTT
>QEPC01013748.1:2040039-2058863 GCA_003113815.1 Sphenodon punctatus
ATCACCCCCTCCCAGTACATTCCTAGCCCCGGGTACCAGCACTCTCCCCACACCAACCTCAGACTGCGGGTGCGGGGCATGCTCTCTGGCAACGGTGGGGTCAAAATGTAGCCCATGGATAGCTTTTAATTTGGCCCATTTCCAGTTCCTGGGTCTGGCCCCTAGATCTATTTCCCACCCCAAGTGCTGACAGACTGTGCTTGGGGAAACCCATGCACTGGAGATGGCTTGGGCACTTGTGTGGAGAGTGTTGAGTTCACAATGTGTGTACGCATGTTTACCTGGGCACGAATGTGTAGAACTTGGGTGTATGTATTGATGAACTATTCTGTACAAGTGTGCATGTGAATGTGTGTGTTCAAATAGCTGCGCACACATATCTGCATGAAGTATGCATACAGACCTCCGCACAAGTGTGTGCAAATAACTGACTATGCAGTCTTTTTACTCTGGCTCTGGCTACATGGGGATGTTCCATATCTGTGCAGAAAGGTGAATTTTATATCACTGTACACTATATGCAATTTGAAATGTTTTAAGTAATGCTGCTTCTTATTAGCAGTTATGCCAACTGACATACCATCAGTATAGCCAGGTCTGTACTGTGCAATTGCAACGTGTAATCTGCCATTCTACTTTACTCAGATCTGAATGCTGCAGCTATTTTGTTGTGGCCCTGAGGTTGTGTGTGTGTTAAATATGTGATGAGGTGTTTTTTTTTATCCTGCTATGATGCTACCACTCTTGGAGAGAGAGAGTTATCTTGCTGAAGTCCCATCCACTGGGTGTATGGGACTTCAGCAAGGAACACTTATTTATGCACAAATATGCAAATATACATATTTGCATAAATAGGTGGTGGCTAATTATGCAAACTTGCAGTTTAATTTACCCTTGGCGACCAAGAAAGAATTTTGGCTACTAGACTTGGATTTGAAATTTCATGCCCTGCAGGGGCCTATCATGCACAGATATATAAAAAACAGAAAACCACACGTAAACCAGAAACCAACCAAACTACAATTAGGCACCTTAATTTAGGCAGGTTATATTCACATGTTCAAATGTCATTTTCAGCAAAGCTGCAGATTCAGACCATTCCCACAAGCCCCCAAAGGCATCCAGAGACCCCCAAAGGCAGCAGCAAAACAAACACTCCACATCATAAAGTGAGCAAAACCAGAAAACCACACATAAACCAAACCATTCCCACAAGCCCCCAAAGGCAGCAGCAGAACAAACAGTGCACATCATCAAGTGAACAGAACCCACATTCCAACTCCCCCAGCATGTTCCCGTGTGCCCCCGCTCACTCGGCAAAAAACCCGGTCCCTTACCTGATCCTTACAGACAGCAGGTCTGGACCGTCACCACTGGGAATGCCTCTCATATTTGCTATGTGTGTCAGTGGCATAATGTCATGAATATGTTTATACCAATGTGGTTTTGCTGTTTTAACACTTCAGACACCCATGTAAAAGGCGGGGGACAGCTCAGGTCTTGGGGGTGGGGGGCGGGTGCATGGGGAATGGGTTGAATGTGTGGGAGNAAAGGCGGGGGACAGCTCAGGTCTTGGGGGTGGGGGGCGGGTGCATGGGGAATGGGTTGAATGTGTGGGATGGAGGGGAGTCAGGTTGGGTCCAGAACCAGCTGCTTGAAGAAGCTGCTGGTAGAGCAGCCAGACTGCTCTGAACGGGTCAGCCTGCTGCTTCGGCACCCTGCGCTGCAGGGTGCAGCCCAGCACCCCGGTGCCAAGCAAGAGCGGCCACAGTGGGATGGTGCTGCCACCTCCTGCCGAGCCCAAGGGCAAGAAGTGGGCATGGTGCCTGCACTGGGCTGTACCCCTGGCTCCCCTCTCACTCTGGGTGCTGGTTGACATCGCTGGGAGGTGGGGATCGGCTGCACTGCTGCCCACCCGCTCCTTTTCTCGCTGGCTAGGGAAGTCTTAGCTGCTGCCAGATCAATAAACTTGCTTGCATGGCAGGCTGGGCAGCTGCTCCCCTAGACTCAATCTGGCACTGCTGATCATCCCAGGAGAGGAAGGGGACAGGCCGGCAGCATCGTGAGGGAGTCGCGAAGCAACAGCCAGGGAAGAGTGAGGGAGAAAGAGCCGCTTTGCAGTTGGGTTCCTCCTGCCACACACTCGCCAAGATGTCACAAACGTTGCTCCCCAGCCTGAGGGGAAACTCAAGCTTAGGCTGGGTGATGATTTTCCCCAATAAGGAGCAAAAACTCTGTGGGCGGCAGCAGGACTCCCTATTGGAAGCAGGTAAGACCAGAGCAGCACTTCGGTGGGCGGAGGGAGAGGAGCAGGGAGAAGAGGGGTGGTGACTTGCACGAGTTGTAACTTCCACCAGGCATTTGGCAGGGGAGGGTGGGAAGGGCTTGTAGGATTTGGCAGGTGGTTTTTTGCGGGAGGCTTTTGGACGTGGAAAATTTTGGGGGGGCACAATAAGTTTTTGTATTGTTTTAATATCTATTTTAATGTTTTAATGTGTTTAGATTTTTTGTTATACTTTTAGTATTTTGTAATCTGCCCCGAGTTGCTTGACACGAGAGGGGCAGGGTAGAAAATACAAATATAAATAAATAAACTTGCTTCTGGGGATCACCTGAGCCCTTCTCAAGTGAAAAGCCCCCACCCCACGTCAGGCTGTTACTTTGTTTACTGCCCTAAAGAGAAAAGATCTGGTGTGGGTCTGCGGCTTTGATTGGGTGACCTTAGCAGCAGAGGGGTGCGGTGGGGTGGGGTGGGGTGGGGTGTGTGTGTGTGTGTGTGTGTCCCCCAGAGAGGACCTGCCTTGCCCTTTGCTGAGCTTTGCAACAAGTTAAAAAAGGATTGGAGTTGTAACATGCACTGAAAATCGAAACTTCAGGCTGCACACTTTCATTTCTGATAAAATATCTGAAAAATATTCCCCTCCCTGAACGAATCCTGCACAAGCTCCTAGTCTTCACCTATAAAGCTCTTCACAACCTTGCTCCCCCCTACCTCTCTGCACTTATCGCCCTCCATACTCCAGCCCGTGCACTTCGCTCCTCCTCTGTCCCTTCTCTCACCCTTCCACGCCTTCCCTGCTCCCCTAAGCGCCTTCGTCCCTTCTCACTTGCTGCCCCCCATGCCTGGAACTCCCTCCCTGTCCACATCCGCCTTGCCCCCTCCCTTCATACCTTCAAATCTCTCCTTAAAACTCACCTCTTTCGCTCTGCTCTGTCTGACTCTTTATCCTGCTGAGCCACTATTCCTATACCTACGATCGGTTTACCCTTATCCTTGCAACATGGACCTGCCTGCTGTCATTCTCATCGTAACCAAGCCAAGTACGTGCACTTGAGACCTCGCATCTTCATGAATGTTAGACCCCTTGTCTCTCCCTCTGTTCCCCTTCCTAAGTCTCTCCCCCAGCTCCTGTCTCTCAGATTGTAAGCCCTAGGGGCAGGGACCGTGTCTATTTTATTACTTTGTAAAGTGCCAGGTACACTGCTGGCACTATATAAATGTTTGTTGTTAATAATAATAATAATAATAATAATAATAATAAGACCACTCAGAGAAACCCCCAAATCCTTGGCTGTCACTGCTGAGCTGTAGACCTCCACCCCAATCTACCTGCAGTAGAGGAAAATTCTGGGGTATTTTATGAGCAGGCAAATCATGTTTATAAGCCCTCAGTTAAGTGAAACTGTACCAACTGTCTTTTAGCTCTGAACGGCTCTGCTAACTTAGGCTACCTAAGGTAGCCAAGCAGATCAGAGCGCTCCCCTACTCTTCAGCTGCGTTCTTCAGCTGGCTTGTACACATCGCTGATCAGGTATGGAAGGGGAAGGGGCAGCTCAGGTTGCAGGGAGGGGATGCGGTGGGAGCAGCACTCCCATTGGTTGTTATCACTATCAAAGGCAAGTGACTGGGCTGCGGTTGGGGAGCGCTGTGAGGAGCTGTGGCAGTGGAGGGTCTGACCAGGAGGTGAGGGCACTGGGGGTGTATGAAATGAGAACAATACAGATTGGGGAGTTGTGGTTTGGGAGACTTCAAGTTCTCTAAGTCACTTGGATCACTGTTCATCCCCTCACTCATCGTTCACCTCCCCCACCACCCCCCAAAGCATCCTGGGGAGGTGCTTGGGATCTGACCGGCATATAGTTGTCCTGGTATACAGCTGGAGCAGGGGTGGTTAGGAATTGGGGGGGCGGAATAGGGCTGTGGGGAGGTTAGAGCTGCAGGGGTGTGTGTGTGTGTGTGTATGAAGTGAGAGTGTGACAAAGAAGTATGTCTGTGTGTGTGTTAAAGGTGTGAGTCTGAATGTCTGAGTGTATGTCTGAGAGAGGAGTGAGAATGTGTGAGAGTGAAAGGAGTGTGTGTGTGTGTCTGTGATAGGTGAGTGTGTGTCTATGAATGAGGAGTGTGTGTGTGAGAGGTGAGGGTGTTTGTGAAAGAGTGAGAAAAGTATGTGAGTTTGTGTGAGAGAGAGGGAGCTGAGTGTGTTTGTGTGAAAGGGGTGTGTGTGAGAGCGATATTGTGTCTGAGAGAAAGAAAAGGGAGTGAGGTGAGTGTGTGAAAGAGAATGTGTGAGTCTTGAGTCTGTGAGTCAGAGTATGTGGCTGAGTTTGTCTGCGTGACAGCAAAGTGAATGTGTGAGTCTGAGTGAGAGAGAGGAAGAGAAAAAAGTCAGAGTGTGTGGAGAGCAAGAAATTTCAGATCAAACTACATGAGCAAAAAAAAAAAAAGATTCAGTCACCAGACTTTATTCTGATATAACAATTAAAAAACTTAATTCAGTTCCAACATCTAAAAACCTTCATTTTTAAATTCATAGTTAAGGTGAATTGGTGAAAAAATAACAATTTCACTACTCTACCACCTAAATATATGTTACTATTATAATACATCCTTTTACACTACATCAATAGTACTCAATCTCATACCTTTTATAAACAACTGTCTATATCAGTCTTCTCAACATAACTCTAATTTTTCCTTAAATACCATCAACGTTATAATATCAACAACAAAAAATTCCCACCACTTCACAGTCTCTACTGATTAATACATTCATTTTTATTCAAATGCCTTAACGAGTTAATTATTTATTATAGTATAACAAATTATATTTCATTTCCGGATTTCCAAACCAACTATACAATTTCAGCACCAAAATTAACTTAAGGTGTTTGACAGAGATTGGCAATGACAAGCTCTTGACACCTCGTTTCCCACAATTAAAATTAGGAGAATTTAAATGTAAAAAAACCCAGCATTAATGGAACCTTACAGTTGCTAGCCAGAACCTTAAAATTCAAGAAGTTCTGAGCTTCACTAGAAAGCATATTTAGGCAACAGAAATAGTTGTCAAAACATGGGTATGTGGGAAACCTTAGTTCCCAGAAATAAGATAAATTCTATGAACCCTATGGGGTAAATTTCATGGGGAGTATAAAGGGTGAAGGAAATTCTCTGGATGTTTTCAAAAATGCTTTCTGAATTTTAGTATACAGATATGTTCACTTTGCATGAATCCAGGAGCTTGCCCATGCTGATTATTGCAAAACTTGGATGTTAAGCATAAACTTATGAATATTATTATTAATTATAATTTCTATAGCACTGTCAGTGTTCAGAGTGCCTTACAGTCTTTATCTAATTCACCCTCAAACACCCCTGTGTTTTCCCATTTTACAGATGGGGTACTGAAGCTGAGAGATAGTGGGCATTTTTACACACGTTAGAAAAGTTCTGGATTTTTCAATCTTCTGGGTTTACAAGTCCAGGATTCATTTTTCTCACACACACACTGCCCTAAGGCAGTTCCTGGGTGCATTCTTCACGCAAACACTGCCCTGAGGCAGCCTAAAATAGCCACAGCTGTAGATGTGAGGGGCTGCCATGGAAACCAAGTGACCACAGCTGCCTGGGGCAAAGCAGTTTACCAGGAGAACTTTTTACACACACACATTCTGGGAGAAGTTTTACACAGAAGTTCAAAGATCCGAATGTTTAAGATCTGGGTGAGTGATTTAGACACACAGAGTTCAGGATGTAACAGCAAACATCCAGGAGAATGTGTGTAAAAACACCCAGTGACTTGCCCAAGGCCACCCAGGGAGTTCCTGGTTATAATGGGATTTTTGAATCCTGGTCTTCCAGGGCCAGCACTTCTGTAGCTAACAATAGTCTCTGTAAAATTGGAAGCTGCAGCCCACTCTGTGGGGAAATCTTAATCTCATATGGCTGTGTGTATTATCTTTAATTTCACACAAGGAACCGGGAGACCTTTTCGTCCTCCCCTCCTGACCTGTTGTGCTTGCCTGTCGTTTGCTGCCTGGGAGGGGGTTAGTGGGAGCCCAATCCCGATCCCTGGAGGGACCCCGCCAAGTGTCACCGCAAGCCTATTTTGATTAGGCATTGAAGCAGCTGGGAGCGGGGAGGAGCCACGCCACCAGGAGAGTTCAAAAACCACCGCGCCGCCCGGCAGAGCTGAGCCCTTCTCATCCTTCTCTCCTGACCTGTTGTGCCTGCCTGTCGTTTGCTGCCTGGGAGGGGGTTAGTGGGATCCCGATCCCTGGAGGGACCCCGTCAAGTATCACCGCGAGCCTATTTTGATTAGGCATTGAAGCAGCTGGGAGTGGGGAGGAGCCACGCCGCTGGGAGAGTTCAAAAACCACTGTACCACCCGGCGGTGCCGGAGGCACATGCCAGGGCAGCGCGCCTAAGGGCTGCACGCACAAGGGCGCGTCTTAGGCGCTGGTCAGGCGTGGGATTCTGACCTTGCCATTGGACTTGCTGGAGGGTGGTTTAGTTTTGTGCCTTTGTGTGGGACCGAAGTTTCTTTTCAAGCTATCTCCACTCCTTTTTGAGTTTTGTAAAATGCCCAAGAAGGGAAGAAGCCGGGGGTGATGACTAGGGCTCGGGCCAGGCAACTACAGCTTACTGACTGTTTTGCCACGGCATCAGTCCTTCCCGGGTTTAAGCGGGGCGGTCTTTCGCAAATTCCCTTGTGTCCCCCTCCGGAGGCCTCTGATGTAGGACGGGATTCCTTGGTTGCCTGCATGGGTACCCTGCCCCCTACCTTGTTGTAGGGTTCTGTGATCTCGGAGGTAGGAACTTCTCGTGATGGGCCTGAGCCGTCTATTCTACTCATACCGGTACCCCCAGACTCTTCGTTGTTGACGTGTGCCCTGGTCTTTAAGCAGCAAGGCGAAAGATGGTTAGCTATGGCTGCCAAATCCCGGGGGTCCTCTGTCTTCTTCGGGTCCCCGGGTCTCCTCCATTGAGGACAGAATTTGTTCTCTCCAAGTTCAAATTGAGGAAATTGAGTCCTAGCTTCCAGTTACTCAAGCTCCAGAAGGGGATAACCTTTTGTCGAGCCCACGGATAGCTGGGCAGGGGGATCTGGAGTTGACTGTTGCTCCTGCCGAGTCCTCGCCCTCTTTTTTAGGCCAGGTCAGGGAGCCTTGGGGGGCACTGAAGTCACCTATTAGAGCTAATACAGAAAAGGGGAGATCTCTTGATATGTCCTCTGGCTTGTCAATTATTCCAAGAGCCATTGTCTCTGGAATTCAAGAGGATCACACCCCTTGCTATCCTCAGTAGTCGGAGGAGATAAAGCCCCCCCCCCGAGGAAATACAGGGAAGGGGGGATCTCTTAACACTTTTATGGGCTCTAGTACTAATCTGAGAACCACTGCCCCCGAAACCCAGGGGATTCAGGCCCAGGCCCATGGTTTCCCCCAGCAGGTAGAAGTACTTATGGCACGAACCGAGGGGCTTGACATCAAACTTCAGTCTATTCAGCAGCAGCTGATTAGGGTCTGGGATTGTGTGAACGATCTTAGAGGGAATAGGACTGGATTGGGCTCCCAGAGAGTGGATTGGATATGTCAAACAACTCCCTTGCATGGCTCAGCCCACCCCAGGCCCTTAGCTTTGAAGGCTATTGAGGACCGGGAGCTTACTTCTATAACTAATGCCCTGGTCTTCACAGTCTATCCCTTGTCGTCTGGATTATTCCCCCCTTGGGATTCAAAATTTTGGATTGCCCATCATGTTTCTTACATTTTGGGCTGTACTTTTTTGCCTTCCCACATAATTCGCTTTTTCTACTTGCCAGCTAGGGGCAGTGTATTACGGATAGTTATTTACTTCCGTTCACTAGCCATAGTGGAAAGGCTTTTGCTCAATGCTCACTTTTTCTGCCCTTGGGGGAGTCTATATGGCCAATGTTTAAGCTAAGAGGGGAATTGTTCCATTGCTGCCACAAGTCCTGTCAACTACTTCGGTTCCCCGTGAAGGAAATCCCAATCTGATCCAGCTACCTAGGAGGAAGTTAGGTAGTTCACTGGACACTTCAAATGCCAGCAGATTTAAAGACTTGGTTCAGACTGAAGTCCCTGTTGTTTCACCCGTTCCAGCTTTGTCTTGTAGGTCTACTACCACTGTGGCTTTGCCCTCACCTAAGCTGGCTTATTCTTCTCCTAGGGCTCCTTTTTTGGACAGTCCCGGCACGTTCCCTCCTTTGGTGACAGCTTTCCAGGCCCCTTTAAGGACTCAAGCCGCTAGTCCACCTGCAGCCCAGGTTCCTGTAGCATGTTCATCCCCTAATGTTTCTTCGTCCATACTGCAGACGTCTCAGCTCCAATGCCCTATTGTATTAAGCCCCAGTCTGGATAATCATGGTTCTGTTAAAAAAAAGTTGGGATTCCCTTCTAGAGGGGCTTCGATTTTCGAAGAACTTATGGCTGTTGATGTCACATGCAGGTCTACTGTGCAAGGCTCTATGGGTTGATACCAATTGGTTATCTTTATTGTTGTATGTGGTAATTTTAGATTAAGAAGCCCATGCCACTTCCTAGGTTTCAGTTTCAATTAAATTTATTTTATAGATTTTATTTTTAGGGCCCTAGGTAGGCGATACTTTAGGGTTTTACGTACTTGTGTATATTTATGTGATTTATGTTGTTTGTTTAAGCAATGGCCTATGGCCATGCTGAAATAAATTCATTCATTCACAAGGAACCAAGCCTACTCTGAATTTTCACTGGTGTCAAGTTGGGTGCCACACAAAAAAGCTTTAGAATCTCTCTTCAAATTAGATAATTTTATTTTTTATTTATTTGCATTTATATTCCACCCTTCACATTAAGGGTCACTAGACCATCCAAGCAGAAAAAATAAGAGTAATGCTGAACAATAAGCATGTAAAGAATTCTGAAGTCTGTTTCATCCCTACCCGTTAAAGGTAAATTTGTCAAATTATTTTATGTGAATTGTGTACTTAGTTGTGCTTAAGGATGCATTTGAGAGATTCTACGTGTATGAAAAGCAGAGCTGAAAATAGGAAGGCAGGTAAGGCTGTATCCTCTCCCCTAAACAGAAAGTTTGCCTCATTTCATAACCAAGAACAGAGAGCCGCTTCAATGGATACTGGTGCTCTGTTTCCTGAGTCTTTTATGTTCATATCTCTACATACCATTTCCATGCTACTCTCAGCACACTCAAAGGCTTTCAGCTTTTCCATGCCCTATTGTAAAGATTTTCCTGTTGATTTCATTTTCTGGTCAGTGAGTTTTGATTTGCATTTTCCACTATCTGATTTTTATTTATTTTTTTATCATCATGTTTATGTTGTAATAGCTTGTTTAGACTTTCCTTCCAGGGCATTCCTCTTTGTCCTTGCTCTCTGTGAGATAGTTGTTTTTCTTCTGAGGCTTCCATTAACCCTATGGGGTAAGAACCTAAGAGAAATATCAGGATTTTGTTAGCTGTAGTGCATTGGAACCAGGAAGGAAGGTTCTAGGAACTTAATGATTTTTGGAAGAAGAAAGTTAATTGATTTACCTTGTTGGGTCCAATGGAAGCAAATTAGCACTCTTGCTATGATCTTACAAACAGAACTTACATATGCACGCTGGTGTAAAAAACAGTCATAATAATTAATAATAAAAGGGAGCCTGCTGCTTCATAACAATTACCTAATCTAATGTAAAAAATTTCCTTTCCCTTTCATTAGCCCCTGTAAACAGAAGTGGTTTCACCTGTATTAGGAATGGGGCCTTTGAGAAATCATGAAACACAGCAAGAGCTTAGTTACTTTTTTGCTCATAATCCTGAGTGAACACAATTTTGAAATTTTAGTAGACCTCGCTGGAGAGAAACCCAGATCTGCTGGGCCCTTTCCAGGGCCGTCTTGTATAGAAAGTGAGACATGCACCAGGTCAGGATGACTTGTCAGAGTATGTTGCACAGATAAAGGACTGTCCAGCATTGTTGGCGTCTCTGGTCAAGACCAAACAGTTGTTTCTAACTAGTTTTACTTTTGTATTTTGGTGTGCGGATGTTCATTCCCAGATAAGTGTGCACCATGTTTCTGGGGAACTCCAGGGGTGGGGGGTTCCTTAAAAATCATATGCAAGAAACAGAATTGCTTGTGTGACCATCTCCCCTCTCCATGCCATCCTTGATGGCCACTGCCTTTTGCAACGACTGGGTGGGGTTAGTACCACAAGGGTGAGTAGAATAGTAAAGAATGTCCAGGGGTAGCTTGTGCACTTGGGGGCATATGCCAGGAGAACAGTAAATGGAGGCTCTTGACTAAATAGTTGATGTGGAGACGAGACCTGTGATGTGTCCAGCTAGAGTCAGATAAAAGCATTGATGTTATGATTCTCCCAAGAGAGCAAGATATTGGACAGAAGTCATCTGTGATGCAACTCTGCTGATGACTGTGACTAAGATCTCAGAACATCAGAGCTGTTCGCTAAAAGTATGGATGACATTTTTGCCACTGATTGCCTCTGTGGTACCATGTATTAGGTCTGTTCAGACATCAGGAGAGATGCCGCCATGTGATAAACTCGAGGCAAAATCATGTGCATATCTCAATTAAACGTGATATCAAAAGCACTTTTAGACTGAAAAACCCTTGTGAAAAGTTGTATAGTAAGTAGAGGACACTTTCAGTCTGCTCCAGCACAGCTAAACAGATCTCCTTCTAGATAGTTTTGGGATGGAAACAAGTATAAGAACTTTCAGTTAATATGGGAGAAAGATTGTTGTTGTAAAGTCACTAGAACTGAAACCACTAATCAAAACCAGCATTATTCAGAAGTAGAAGAGAAGTAGGTGCATACTCCTGATTTTTCAGGAGTACAGTGGGGAGTGGGGAGTGGGGATTTTTTATTTTGTCCAAGGTGGCACTTCCTCTTGCGAAGGCAGATAGTTCTGAACTATTAAGATTGATTTTCTCTTGACCAATCTGTCTGGTGGTGATGGTGAGTTCTTGCAAGCCCCCTGGCCCCCACCCCTTTCTCCCACCAGCGAACAGGCCAACTGCCTATCATTAATCTCGTCAATAATTCCAATCTTGTCAAAGCAACGATTGCACCTCTGCGAAGTAAACTCTTCAACATTCAAAGATCTGCTCTTGGTACTTTCAGTACATATTTGCAGCTGTTGTTAGAAGATATTTTATTTTGTGCTCATTTCTTAGATGCATTTTTCTTTGTAACATAAGGAGTGAAACAGGGCTGGGTTTTTTTGAGCCCGGATTCTCTTGCTGCTTTAACTGGCAGAAATCGTCCCCCTCCCGGCTGTTGCTAGATATTTCATTTAGATTTTAAAAAGAAGAGAAGAATGGGGTTTTCTTGCTTATCAGCTCAGTGCAGCTACAACAAAACCTGAAGATATGTTATTTTCATGCCAGAATATAACTTATGTGGCAGTGAATTCACTTTTAAAATTTCTGTGGGTGTTAAATGCAATAATTTAAGCTCTTGACTGATACCTTTTTGAGTTCTGGTGGGATTCAACCACTCCAGAGATGTAGCTTGCTTGAAATGGGCCCTGGTGGAAAATGAAATGGGGCCTCCCTCCTTCATGGAGCCCCCATCTCTTCCTATTCTTCCTATCCTCTTTTCTTATTTTTAAAAAAAATATTTTATTAATTTTTCCTTTAACAAGAAAGATTTATACAATACAAATCTACAAACGTATCTTATCTACAGTGCAAGGTAATATACCAATTTTTGTTTGATAAGTTACCATATGCTCGACTCAGAAATAACGGTTAAAATGTATTGTTTTTATCATTATGGAGAAGTTCTTCTCAGTTGCTGAGATGATTGAGAACCACATTGCTTCTAAGTCCTCTTTTTTGTTTTTTTAGCTCTGCCATTAACTTTTCCATAGTGAGCAGGTATCACATGCAATTTGCCCATTCTTGCAGTGACAAGGATCCAGCTCTTTTTCAGTTTCTAGCAATTATATTAACCGCTGCTAGACATAGAATTTTACAGGAGTCCGGATGTGATTTAACAGTTGAATGTGTCGGGTATACTCCAAGTAAGGCTATCTCTGGTTTAAATGGCACTAGAGATCCATTAACCTTATTCAGGAAGGTCCATACTTGTATCCAAAATTTCTGTACATATATACATCCCCACAAACAATGCAAAAGAGTGCCTCGTTGACCACAGCCCTTCCAACATGTTCCATTGCCATGATTTTTCCCAAACTTAATTTGCAAGGGTGTTATATAGTATCTAGTTGTTGTTTTTAGTTGCGACTTTCCTACTTCCAGTGTAGATGCACAGCTATGCATATGCCTCCAAATAATTTTAATTTTGGTTTGTCAAAATTTCCTCTTTAATTACTTTTCCCGTTTAGTGATGTAGGTATGGTGTGTTGGGTATAAAAAATAGGTTTAGTTCTTTATAGATAATATCCCCCGAGATTATGTTATGCTGAATAGAATTATTTCAATCCCCTTTGGTTCTCTACCGAAGCTAGCAGTCAGCTTTGGGGTCATAAAGACGGTGGTGGCAAAGGCGGCTTTCTGCCAGCTGTATCTGGTGCAGAGACTGCGCCCATACATCTCCAGATCTGACCTGGCCACTTTACGCGCTTTACATGGACTACTGTAGCGCGCTTTACGTGGGGCTTCCCTTGATGCTGGCTTGGAGGTTGCAGCCTGTGCAGAATGCAGCGGCCCGTCTCTTAACAGGGACGGGTCGACGTGAGCACGTGACACCTGTGCTCCATGCGCTGCACTGGCTGCCTGTAACGTACCGAGACAGATTCAAGGTGTTGACCTTGATCTAAAAAGCCCTGTACAGTCTTGGCCCTGGATATCTCAGGGACCGCCTCACCATCCGCGACTCAGGGCGACCCCTTCGGTCCACCGGGAGTGCTCTCTTGGAGGTCCCCCGAGTAAGTCAGAGGGGCCACAATGGAGAGGGCATTCTCGGTGGCAGGGCTGCAGTGTGGAACTCCCTCCCGGAGGAAGCCCACCTGGTCCCAAGTCGGCTGGCCTTTCGGTGGGCCTGCAAGACGTGGCTGTTCTCCCAAGCCTTCGGGGGTGCGGAGGAAGGGCTGGATTAAATAAGGGTAAAGGGGGGGGTCTTTTAAATTTGTTGTATTATTGTAATTTTAAAAGGTGATTTTAAAGTGTTTTTAGTGGTAGTAGTAGTATAGCTTTATTTGTTGTTAGCCACCTGGGCTATAACAACCATAACAATCAATCATACAAACAAAAACATACAAAACAGCTTTACCCAACAGAAATCGATCAAATACTAAAATAGGAATAAAGCTAAACATGAGCTGTTAAAATATGCAAACATAAAATTTTTTTAAAAAGCAGCAACAGAAGAGTTTTAACTCAAATAAAGTTTACACTAAAAGACAGATAATAGAGCCCAAATATTTATCCAGTTTTAATGAGCAAGACCCGGACACAAAAGGTGGCAACCCCTCTAGAGTAGGGACCACTCGCATCCAAAAGTAGGTGCATCTTGAATATATCGTTTAGCCAAGGGTGTTGCCTGCCAAATATTGGGGTGATATACTTTTCCCTCAGCTCAGTATAGGCAGAACAATATAACATAATATGCATAAGTGTCTCTATACAAGCCTTATCACAAAAGGCACAAATTCTCTCGTTGAACGGTATATTCTTATATCTCCCTGTTACAATCGCCGAAGGAAAGGCATTAAATCTCATCAGAGAGAAAGCCCTCCTAAGAGGCCAAGACAGCCAATTCACAAGATAGTCCACTGGGGCTGTCTTAATACTATAATCCGGTACACTCCACGAGACTGAACGGGTTATAGACTCATTCTGGGGATTTTGATGGTTAATTCTCAGGGAGATCAGGCGCCCCCCCCAACCCAGCGGGAGCAAGATCTCCCTTGACAGACCGAGTTTGGCCACTTCCAATTCCGCCCTCCTTCACCACCCTTCTTTTACATGCGTACCATAAGCGTGGGCCAATAATGAGTTCGGGGGCAGTGGGAACACTTCCACCTTCAACCAAAATTTTAGAATACAGGCCAAAGCTATAGTCCAAACCGGAACCAAACCCAATTCCGCCCTAAGAATTGCTTGGGGGACTGATTGCAGAACACTCAAAATTGAGCGGAGAAATTGGTTCTGCAGGGGTTCAAGTTTCTCTTTTGCAGCGAAACCCCACACACCAACAGTATACAATAGCTGTGGGAGTACCTTGGCCTTAAAAAGGGCCAGCCTTACCAACCTCCCACCCTGTATGCTTAAATAATGTGTCTGGGAGATCTATTGTTAGAGCCATGAATTTATAGATAAACTTTGGCAAGGTTATCATTCTAAATAAATTAATTTCCCCAAGCCCATGAGCACATTAAATTTTGCCAAGCATTAAACTCTTGCGAATTGACTTGAGGATGGGGGGAAAGTTAGCCATGTATAAATCCTTACAGTCTTGTGTTAATATTACCCCCAAGTATTTAATACCTGTTGGACTCTCAGGAAAGGGGAAAAATTCTTTTAACTGTTTTGCCATTTCCCTAGAGGGGACAAAGATGAATGAATGTGTGGGATTTTTATTTATTTTGTACCCTGCGATTTTGCCAAACCTCTCAATTGTGAGTAACAACGGGTTCTAACGGGTTCTTCAGAAATAAAATGAGGTCATAAGCAAATAAAGGTAGCTTGTATTCCTGCTCACCAATGATCATACCCTAATACTTTTATTCTGTCTTATAGCTGCTGCTAAACCGTCTAGGGCAATACTGAATAGGAGCGGGGACAGAGGGCGTCCCTGCCGTGTCCCCCTATGTAATTTAAATACTTCCGTATTCTGTCCATTGATCCAGAGCCTGGAGCAAGGGTGTGCATATATTGTAGCAATCCATTGAAGGTAATTTCCTGCAAAGCCAACCAAAATTTAAATAGCAAACAAGTAGGTTCCAAAAAATCAAACGCCTTCTCCGCATCAGCGGCTACAATCATTGCCAAAGTTTTATTTTTCTTTTGAGCATGAACCAGGTTTACTACTTTCCGTATATTGTCTGTACCCTGCCTCCCGGGAACAAAGCCAGCTTGGTTCTGATGGATAATTTCACCTACAACCACTTTAAGCCTGGTTGCTAGTATTTTTGCAAAAAAATTAAAATCATTATTCAAAAGTGATATAGGTCTATAGTTTCTGCATTTGTCAGCTGGCCTGACAGTTTTAGGCACTGATGTAATTTGGGCATCGTAGAAAGATCTAGGCATTTCTCCCATAGCTAATATTTCATTGAACATTTTGGTTAAGTGGGGGCAAAGTGATTTAGTAAAGGTTTTATAAAATTCACAGGGGAACTCATCAGGTCCATTCGCTGTGTTACTTTGCATACTGTTTATTGCTTCCTCTACCTCGAGGGAAGTAATTAATGCATTCAGAAAAGCCAATTGGGAATTGTTCAGTTTAGGTAATTCAGTGCTACTCAAAACATTTTTTTATCTCAGGATCCAGGTCAATGGACGCATACAGCATTTTATAGAAGTCTAAGAATTCAGCCTGAATTTTATCCTGTTCTCGCAATTAAGTTCCATCTTGATGTTGTGCTTTGGCTGATCTCGTTAGAGCGTTGTAAGCTTTATTGCTATTGTTATAATAATAAAACTTTATGCGCTTCATCTGAGTCTTAACATTGTCTAGTTCCACAGTATTAATACTTTACTTTACTTTTGTTTGTCTCAGCAATAGTTTGGATTGGGATTTTTTTATTAAGTGCTTCCACTCTATGAAGGTCCAAATATAGCTCTTTCACAGCCTCCCTTTTTTTTTTTTTTTCAAATGTGATCTTAGGGCAATCAGTTTGCCCCGTAGGGTAGCCTTCACTGCCTCCCAGAAGGTGGCTGTTCATTTTACAGAGTTCTGATTCAGTTTGATATATTCCTGGATATCATTCTCAATTACTTCCTAAATCTCTTTATTTCTAATCATACCCCTGTCCAAATTCCCAATAAACTCTTTTGGAGGGGAGAGATTTGCTATTTTTATTTCAGTAATTATAACGTTATGATCTGTAAAGACTAATGGTAGCAGATAGCTTGCTATACATTTCCACAGGTCTCTATTTCCCATTAACACATGATCTATTTTTGAGTAGCTATTATGCACAGTTGAAAAAAAAGTATACTCCCTCCTAGTCTCATTAATAAATCGCTGGAGATGGAAATTCCATTCCTTCCTGAGTAGGTGTCATGGTTTTGGGGGTCCACTACCCCCTTTTCTGGGTTGAGGGACTCAATTTCCCTCACTTGCAGCCCCCTGAATCCGTTCTCTATCTGGCTGAATCAGTTCTGCAAGTGGGATAATCCTGTTGTCTCCCAAATTCCCAGGAACTTCCCATTTACACACTGTCTCTCTCTGGGTTCGCCAGTGCTTGAAAGCACAAGTACTCAGATTGTGTCCCCAGTGCTAGACATAGACACTTCTTAGCAAAGAAGAAAGTTTATTGATTACATAAGCAAAGATAGGGTGAAAACAGACATGCCGCTAACCACCCTTTAACCACCCTTGGTGGTTATTTATGCATGTTGCAGGGCTGCATAAGGCACCAATACAGCCCTGCAACATGCATAAATAACCACCAGGGGTGGTTAAAGGGTGGTTAGCGTCATGTCTGTTTTCACCCATAGTTTGACACAGAGTGGCTAATAAAAACAAACAGTAAAACAATGCATTCCTGATCTGTACTGCAAGTATCCCTAGTTAGTCTTACCCTATAAAAGTCCCTTTCTCAGCCAGTGATGTAAGGCGGCTGGGCGCCAATCTTAAGTTGGTTAGAATCAAAGTTCTTTCTCTCAGTCCATAGTTCCAGCAGTCTGGATGGCAGGCAAGCTGATGCCTTCCAGCTGCAGTCCAAGACTCAGCTCAGAGTCATAGGTTGAATTGAATTCCAATTCCAATTGTTTCTCTGATAGCACAGGTCTTCCGCCCTTATATGTTTTCAGGTTCCTTTGTTTGGTTTTCCCACCTTGGAGGACTCTGTGGTTTTCAGGCAGGAAGCGATTAATTTGCAACTCAAAAAGATGTCTGCCTGCTTCAGCGGAGGCGCCAGCCTTCCTGAATCCACATTCTGCATATCTCTGTCTCTCTCCATTGCATGAAGTGAGTTTCCCTCTTGGCTTCCACATTACATGAAGTGAGTTTGTGGTTCTCAGCTTTCACATTACATACATGTTTAACCTTTAGTTTTACATATTTGTTCGACCTGTAGTCTGCATGTAGCCCAGTTTCTCCTTGTGACAGTAGGTGTTGCTTGGGTTTTTTCCACCTGTAGCAGTTTTGAAAGGCAGTTGGCATGTAACCAGCTGAGATCGGCTGCAATATATACGATTGCTTCCTCGTGGAAGATGAATAGAGGGATTAAAATATCAATATGGAGGAATAGATTGTGGACAATGCTCACTATGGAAAGGGTCTCAGCAGACTTAATGGGTAAAGTGGTGGATTTTTATCCAGTATGGACACCATGTTGGGATCTGATTAATAAGTTATGGAAGAAAACTAGTAGTGTCTGTGCCTTTGGGTGATTTCAGACGTTATGGCTGGGCGGTTCACCGCACTCGAGTCCCGGTGGGGCCGAACAAAACAACCACCCCCCGAGGCAAATAAAAGCCCCGAACAGATGTGACGGGACCGGGACCACGGCCGGGAATCGGGCCGACACATCAAGGATCGGGGCAGCGAAACAGACGTAACGCCGGTCCCCAGCCGTGGTCAAAACTCCCAGAAGCCACCGGGCAGGGACGGGACACAGACATGCCCTCCTGAGGGCAAACGAAGCCAAAAGGCACACAAGGGAATGCCCACACAAGGGAAACGGGAAGGGAAGGGGAAGAGGGAGAAGAGGCTGACAGGTACCACACACAGCAGGCACACAGACAGCGGAGGCACAGCGGGACACACAGCACGACCACACGCCCGGGCCCACACACACACACACACACGCACACGCACAAGGGAATGGAAGGGAAGGGGGGCACGGGCGCCCGGAAAACACACAAGCAACAACGGGAGCAGGGGGGGGAAACCGCAAAGGGGCAGGTCAGGCCACAGGCAGCAGCAACCCCCACCCACAGCAGCACAGTCCGCATGGGCGCCCCCACAGCAACACAGGCAGTCTCGGAAAGGGGGGGGGGGCAGGAACCCAGGAATAAGGCACGATGGGGGCCTGCAATGCACAGTGAGCCGGGCGAAGACGGTCCAGGAGGAACACGGAGACCCCACAATCACAGAGGGGCAGATGGAGGGCAGCCAGGACAGGCGGAGCTGTGCTGCAGGTCCAAGGACACGCACCCCCCCAGTGGAAGCACCACGGGCCAGTCCGGGGGCGCCTGAACCCCCAGGTCACACAAGCACCCAAGAGGGAGGGGGGGCCGTGCAGCAGGTGGCAGTGGTGGCGGGTGCGGACAGGTAGCTGGACACAGGCGGGTCGGAGAGGCCATGCAGAGCGCTGCACCCAGGCACCAGGGAGGGCAACCGCGGAGGGGAGCCCAGGGTGTGCAGTCAGACCGGGG
>QEPC01013748.1:2076933-2118762 GCA_003113815.1 Sphenodon punctatus
AGACCAAATCCCCCCAGACCAGACCACCCACCTACCTGCTTGCGCTGGCTCAGGCTGCAGCAGGATCAGGAACGCGTGTGGCCGGCAACGCTGGGAGCGAGTGAGCGAGGTCTCAGATCCCCCTACCCACCCGCAAATTTTGCGCCTGGCCTGGCGCAGCTGCAGTGGAGCCTAGAGGGGCAGCTTTGAGTCGCCCCTCTAGGCAACTGAAATAGCTTGTGCTGTGGGTTCCATTAGAACCCACTGCCCAAGCCCCCCCCCCCAAAAAAAAGCTGCATGCACAGCTTTTCTGTAGGTCAGCAGCAGTGCCGACCTACAGAAAAGCCTCCTCACCCCCGCGTCTCTTCCGCGCATGCGCGCCAGCCCGGGGAGGAAAGTCTCTCTCACCAGCTGGCGTGCATGCACTGAAGAGATGCTGGGACTCGAAAGCCCCCAGCACCAGCCCAGCACCATTCCAGATGCGCATGGGGCCCCCAGCGCCAGCCCCTGTGCATTCGGAATGGTGCTAAGCGCAGGAGCTTTGACGCTGGGGGCTGCTGTAGGTCAGAACCTGCAAGAGGGCGCTCCCAGCTGACCAAGGGGGCTGTGGTGAACATGGTAGGACAGGAGGTCGCTCAGGTATATGGGGCCCAGACTGTTTAGGGCTTTAAAGGTCAAAACCAGCCCCTTGAATTGTGCCTGGAAAGATATAGGCAGCCAATGCAGACTTCAGTGCACTAGTATAATGTGCTCCCGATGACTCATCCCTGAAAGGAGCAGAGCAGCCACATTCTGCATCAGCTGCTGCGTCTGAAGAGTCATCAAGGGCAGCCCCACATAGAGCATGTTCCAGTAATCTATCCCCGAGGTGACGAAATCATGAATGGCAGTGGTCAAATCCAAATCAGAAAGAAAAGGCCGCAGCCTTCTCACAAATGGAGGTGATGAAAAGCACTCCTGGCCACTGCCGCCACCTGGTATTCCAGGCAGAGTGAGGGATCTAAAAGCACTCCAAGGCTGAGAACCCCATCAATAACTGGCGTCCCAATCCCCTCCAAGTCACAGGACCAACCAACCATCGTCACTTCAGTCTCGTCCGGATTAAGCTTCAATCGGCTCACCTTCACCCAGTCCCTGACAGCAGCCAGACACCAAGTAAGCACTGAGACTGTGGGACTGCGAGTCGAGTGCCACCCTCCTGCTTCAACCACCTCAGGTCCTCCGTATACCAGGGATACCTGTGCTGACAAAGCATTGGGCGCCGACACCTAGGTACAACTGTGTTGATGGCCATGGTCAAGAGGTCATTCTACAAGGAGACCAGGTCATCGACAGAGCAGCCATCAAGGCAGGGGCGGATCCACCAGGGTGGTTAACTGGGCTCCAGCCCCCCCATTGGCCAGCTTTGGTTAGACCCGCCCCCTCACGTCATGGTTGGGGACGGAGCTGGCCGCATACTAAGGAGGCAGGCTGCTTCCGCCTGCTTTCCTTAGTTTCTGCTCTTCACTCTGCACCGCAGCCTTCGGTAAGTGAAGGGGAGGAGGCGTGGAGGGCTTTCAATGGGGGGCTCTGCTGCCGCAGCTCTGCTGCTGCTGCTGCTGGAGATCCAGGCTTTGATCCCTGGATCCATGCCGCTGCAGCAGCAGGCGGGGGAAGCTACAGGGCTGGGGGGGGCGGGGGCAAAGACAAGCCCCGTAGTCCTCCAGCCCCCACCTGGTATCCCCACCTGGGCAAAAATTATTTTGGTATCTTTGTTTGGTAGGTTCCTTGCAGGGTTGTTTTGAGCTGAAGGGTCTATGGTGGGGCACATTTGGCCTGCAGGACTGCCTAAGTTTCAGAAGTCTAGGTTGCTGAGGTGGGAAGTGTTGGTCACTTTTGTTAGAGGGGGGTGTCACCTTTTTTATTTCTCCTTCTCCTACTAGAATGATGAAAGGATAGAATTTTGATGCTAGAACTGGAAACAGGACAGTAAAGCGTACAGCTATTGGGCTGCGTGAAAATGTTTGGTGGGTCTCTCTAATGTGGGATATGAGACAATTGTGGGAATGATAGTGGGGTACACATCCCTCCCCAATATCCCCCCTCCCCCTACAATTCTAAGGATATGAGGGGTAGGTAGGTCAGTGTCTCCTGAAAATTTTAGCCCAAATTCACTCACATGAGGCAAAGCAGCAAGAGTCGTGCAGAGGGTTATCTGGTATTTACAGCTGGGGTGAAGCATTCTTTGGTGCAGGGATCTCATTCTGGCCTGGCAGGAGGAAAAACGGATTGCAAGGGAGGCCTCGGCAGTAAAGATAATGGGCTCAGAAGAAGAGGGGGAGTTCTTGGGGAGCATGACGGATCTCATTGTATTTAGAAAAAGTACAGCATTCTAGAGTTTTCTTCTGAAGTTAAGCTTTGCCCCTCTGAGAAATGCTGGACTCATTAACTTAATATTGTCTACACTTAGTGTGCTAAAAGAAAAAAAGTGAAGCACTTAATAAAATCCTGTGCTTACCTATTTCTACAGCATTCTGGGTAACTGCATATGAGTGTTTTCCTGGCTTGATTATGAAAATACAGGTGCTAATCCATTTTTGTGTGTTTGAAAAGCATCCCAGGTGATAGATCAAAAAGAAATACTAGCTGCTGCAAGTGAACTAGTCTCTCAAGAATATGACCCTGGTTGGAAAGGAAGGAGATGACCTAAGCCACTTTCAGACATGCCCCCCTTACATTTGTCCTTATTGAATTTCATTTTATTGTTTACAGCCCAGTTTCTCTAACTTGGTAAGATAATTTGAATTTTTATCCTGTCCTCCAGAGTGTTAGCAATCCCGCCCATTTTTGTGTCAACAGCAAATTTCATGGGTGTATACTCTCTATTCCTTCATCCAAATCATGAATAAAAAATGTTGAATGGCTCTGACCCCTGACGAACTCTGCATAAGACAGTTTCCCAATCTGACATTGACCCATTAATGACTACTGTTTGCTTTAGATCCTCAAACAGCTCAAATGGGTCTGTGTCAGGGAAGCACTTTGAGGATTAGAAATTTTGGCTTAAAATCGTTGGGTTAGAGACTGCTGGCAGATGTATGGAAAGTCACTGGTATGCAGTGGACACTGCTCAAAACAAAAGGAAAAAAGACCATATTCTAGCAGACCAAAATCCCATTTTGCTGTGCTCAGAATGGAAAAATGAAATTGGAGCAAATTGTCTTTGCCAAAGCTCAAGCCAGTGAGCCATAAATTTAAAATAAAAGCTCTTGCTGAATAGGGATCCGTGCAGGGGCAGTGCTTGCTTTCCTCTCCAAGCAGTATAGTGTGCAAAGGTCCTTACTAGGAGTGGATGTGCTGTTGAGGAGTTAACACTCCCTCACCTACTACAACATTTTATGTTCACCAATTGCCAACCCAGCCTCATGAATGGGTTTTCTGTCTGGATGCCAAGAGTGTGGTAGACATAAAAGCAGCATGCATACGGAGTTCTGTTGCCCTGTGGAATGAGCCAAGGCATTGTTATCTTACTGAGCATCCTGTAGAAGGGCATTTGACAGGTAATTTATGATGAATTAGTGTCACTTGAACCAAGCAAGGCTACATCCTTTCATGCAGCAGATTAGGGAGGCTGAAGCAGCAATATGGTCATTCAAGGCAGATTTTTTGGAACCTAAAATAGACTTGTGGGGGGGCTACTACTTTGCAGAAAGCTCTCATCATTTTGTTTTCCCTTCTAGACAGGTATTTTGTGACTGTTTGCTGCCCAAGCATAGCGGCAGTGTAGGTAAATCTAAAGCTGCTTTGACCAAGTGGTGCTCTCAGGATACCACGGAGGTGTTGCTGCCTTCTGAGTTCCTTTAGATACTGGGGGGCACACAATGAAACCAGGAAATTTAACTACATGCCTGCTCTTAGTGTGGCTTTCCTACAGACCTCTGTTCAAAGTCACTGAAAATCCTTACCTTTTAAGGTGCAAAACAAACTGACCGGCTGCTTAAAATATGCATTACATATGGAGAGCAGTCATTTTTATTATATTGAGCAAAAATTAGTTGGAAGATGACTTGTCTGGCCAAAGGTGAGGGGAGAAACTTCAGCATCCCAGGTGTGTAGTACATGCATGGTGTAACTCAGACACTATTGTGTGCTTTTGTTTTCTTTAAGAATGAAGTACCATGTTATGGATTATTTTAGAGTGGGAGCATATTATTAAGCATTGTCATCTCGGCTGTGGTTTTTAGGCTTCTCCCCATCATGTAAATTTTGCTGTTTCTTTTCATGCTTTGTTTCTTTTCTGAATGTTTTTGACTATATTAGTAAGCATAATGCAACTGGTATCTAAACAATCTCCTTATTGCGGATGTACAGATGAGAGTCTTTGGACATACTTGGGACAGAAAGAGGTACCAGAAAGAGAAACATTGAAGGAGCAATTAGAGACATGGGAAGAGAAGGAGTTGAGAACTGAGAGTGAAGAGAATAGAGATGGGGAGAGTGGTGGTTGCAGAGAGATCAAGCAAGTCCAGGATGGAATAGAAGCACCTGCGCTTGGCTCGAGGTCATTGGTGGTTTTGATAAGCACAGTCTCAACTAACTGAAGAGAAAAGCAGCCATCTTGAAGGGGAGTCAAGGGATGATTTGGAAGAGAAGTCAAGACAGCTCACTCCAGGAGTGGATTGGGCGATACTTATAGTTTCAGGGTGTGTGTGTGTGTGTGTGTGTTTATACATGATTATGCTGAATGCTTATGCCCTCCACATTGTTTGAAACTAGGTCTGCACCAAGTAGGCAAAAAAATATTTGAGAGTATATTGGAGTTTCTGAGGATTGAGCTTGAGCGTTTAGCCGCTTCTCAGGAACTCGGTGAATGCTCAGAACTTGGGCAGTGGGCAGGGGGGCGGGACAGAGGGCAGCAGGCAGGGAAGGGGGGCAGCAACACACCTGGAAAACAGAGAGAGCTGGCACACTGTTGTGGAGTGGATCTGCTGTTTTGCTCTCTGTGAACATGTTGTAATGGTCTCTGGAGCATGCTGGGAAATGCAGTCCAGCATCTGAGAGCATTAGAACAGTAGCCACAGCTGGCTGTCTGGGAGCATGCTGGACTACATTTCCCAGTGTGCTCCCAGAGACCATTAGAGAGCATGCTTCCAGAGAGTAAAACAGCAGATCCACTCCACAACAGTGTGCCTGCTCTCTCCACTTTCTGGGTGAGTGTACTGCCCCCTGCTGCCCTTGGTATTCCTCAATTGAGGATTTGCCAAGTGCTGGAGTGGAGCCAGTTCCTCGATGCACTTGGAACTTGGCGAAACAAATCAAGTTGGGATACTTGGAAGAAAAAGGGCAAGTTTAAGTAAACTAAAATGTATGGTATTTTGCTAAACTGTCGGTTTGGCATGTGTTCGTTCTATAAGTTCTTCCATAGTGAGCAAAGTCAGCAGACGTGGTGATAGTGTTAACATACATGTTTTCGAACAGGGGGAAAGGGGAGCTTTTAAAATATTTTTACACTGGAAAATTTGTCTCTTTCATTTGGATTATGAGCCTGTTTATAAAACAAAGACTTTTTAATCACTGGTAGCATCCTGCGGTGTGTGGGTAAAGCGCTTGACTAATAATAATGTTATTCAAAAACATGGAAAATTACATTTACCCCTTTTGTGTGTTTGCTAAGTAACAAGCTTTGTTTACTGTAGGTTTCCAGGCACAATAGACAACAGATCTGGTGTTTGGGGAGGATACTTCTGCTATCATCACAATCTCTTTTTTTAGGGGTAGGTGGGAATCTACATTTTCAGGAAAGAAGAACATTTTGTTAGGACCCCAAAGGGCATGTCATGTTACTTGGATATCCACAGAAGGTGCTTATGATTTTGAGATGCTAAAAAGCAGTTGTCTTCGTATTGAAAAGCATTTCTTGTTTCCCCCCTCTCCCCCTCTTCCTCCCTAGAAAGCCATTTCATCTCCGACTGTATCAAGACTCACTGACACATCCAGGTTCACTGGCTCCCACAAAGAGAGGTTCGATCTGACTGGGAAAGGCAAAGGCAAGGCGGGCCGTGAAGACCTGGTTGATACTTCAGGGTACGTGCCTGGGTACAAGCACGCTGGCACATACGATCAGAAAGTACATGGAAGCAAGTAATCGTGGGAATTGAAATGGAGAGAGGAGAAAGGATACCTGCGAGAGAGCTGTAGATGAATCGGCATGTTTCAGCTGTCGTGAACACTAAGACAGTGTTGGTGAGAAGTATCTGCAAGAACTGGAACTGGTTTGAACATCAGCTTGGATACCTGCAGCACAGCACCACTTCATTACATTCCTCTTGCTTACCTTGGTGAAAAGTAATTGCAAAGTGTTTGCGCTTTATGCAAGAAGCCAAATGCAAGGGTCACCGTACTACTACACCATGTCAATACTGGTAAAAGATCTCAAACATTCCTGATGTCCAGTTCCCTTCTGGGTGTAGTAGAAAACCTATCTCCAGATAGCTGGAAAGAGGGTTATTGGAAATCAAAGTTTTTTTTTCTTTTTGTTTGTAAAGAATGTCCCAAAACGTACATAGTTTGATTTGATGTGTTGTTTATTTTAAGTGTCTTAATTAGGGCTCTGTCACTGCCCTGAAAGACACCAATTCAGTGCTCTACTAATGCATGTTAAATGGCTGCAGTGTCAAAGGTGCTATCCTGAAAACAAATACCTTTTCCTACACCAATTGTGAACAAGAAAAGGCATTCATCACTCTTTACTGAAACAATTTAGGTTCCAGTATATTCTCCAAAAGATACCAGCCCTCAGCCAGGTATATTTTCGCAGGCCACTTATGATAAATACATGTTGCAGGGCCTGCATTGGTGCCATGGGTGCCCTGGAAAAATATACCTAGGTGACAACCCTACCCCCACTCAAAAAGCCTGAGCTTCTTTATAAAGAGAAAGCACTTCCTACAAGCCATGACGTGTAACTTTGTTCTTACTGAAACTGGAGGCTTGGATGGTACTAATGTACTAAAACAAGTATAAAGAAACTAGACTACTAAGAGAGTCTTAGTCAAAATACTAATAATGGTTGCAGTTTCTTTTTTAGGTTTACACTATCTCGTAGTGGAAGGTGAAAGGGCATTAAGATAACGAAAGAATCATAAACATTATATCAAGTAAATGCCTCTGATTTGATTTTCATGGAATTAAGCATATGTCCTTAGGCACATGCTTCCTTGAGGACAGTCTGAAGGAAAGGCTGTGACCACTATTAAGTACATACATTTAAATAAATCTGAAATTTTCATCACAAAGCACATGTCATTCAAACTGTATGCTGCATTCCTCCAGAAACATGTGAATGAAACTAGTTCATTGATAGTCTGGAGTGTGAAGCCAAGAAGCCTGATTCATGTTTCACTCCAATGTAAATGAAAAGTAATTCCGTTGAAGCCAGTGGAATTAAAATGATGTAGAACGGCTATGAGTAAGAGTTGATTGGGGCCTAGGAAATATTTAAGAAGCTAGCTCCTATTTGCTAGTGGATCTAACAAATTGTGTTAATTTGGCACATCATTTTTAAAAAATCAAACCTTATTAAAGAGGAGAGAAATGCTTCTGCGTGTGTGGAATGTCTTGCTAGCTGATAAGCTGACGTTAATAGTCTACATCTGTCTGATTTCCCGCTAAGTAGATTAAATAGCACACTGAATCAGGCAGTAACCGAGGTATTTGGAAGGGTGCTTTGCAAACAGCCTATTCTGCTTTTGCTTCTGATAACCTTAAGTCCACCCATTAACTTCAGCGCACAACTGCAAATAATAAAGGTTAATTTACTTTATTGCCTCTCTTTATCAGCCTTCTGTTGAGGGCTGTAACTTGTTACTAGTCCCTGGCTTTAGGGAGTGATTTACAGTAACATGATGGCTCTTGCAATTGGCCCAAAGCCAGAATCTTTGCACTGGTTCTTGGCCTTTGAACAGCTTATCTTTTGTTGTTTGTTTTTGTCCCTAGCTGTTAATGGCTGCCTTTCTTGTAACTTGGCCTCCAATGACACTTCAAGCCACTGCACGAACATAAAACCAAAGCAAGAGCTATTGACTAAGGGAAGAACACCCTTGCAGACGTGGAAATCTTGTTGAGTGTTTGTATTGAATTTTAGCTTTGAAAAAGAGGAAAGCTCACATAGGGCAACACAGATCATGCTTGAAAAGGGGAGTGAGTGTCACTTATTTGATTCCACAGTAATTGAATTCTTCCTTTATTTTGGTGGCTTTAGTTACTTGAAATGTTTCTAGAAACAGGCCAGAACGGTTGGTGTGTGTAGTGTTTACGCTGGTGAGGCCTTTCCATGTGCTTTGATGTTACCTGCTTTCCTTGAGCAATTAAATTCCTAGAAAGGGGCAGTGGATTCTTCTGGCTCCCTGCCTACTTTCTCAAGGATTGATGCTTGTTTTAAGACAAGATCAGATATGTACCATAGTCAACTGACTACAGAATAACTGCTAAAATGTTGCAGATCATCGCCTGTCAAAATGATACATAAAGCTAAAAAAATCTGGTTGACATACTGGGATGCTTGTTTTTATTACATTGAACAGAAGTGTAAAAAAGAAAAACCAACCTGCGGTTGTAGTATGTGAACAACACTGTGAAAGCCAAGGATCCCTGGCATTTGTGTGGAGATAACTAGTTTGAGCTGGGTTTACCACATTTTTTCCATTGGTGGCAAAGGGGAAAACACAGTGAATAGGGGACCCTGGCCAAAGCCCTTTGAAGCAATGTAACTTTCCTTTGTCATTGTTAAAAGGATCAGGCATAGATTGAGGGCCCAGCCCTGAACATTTCCTAAAACCTACAGCATCCCCTAGTAAAAGTTTCATACGTATCTATTACTTAGAGCCTCGAGCTAATTTTCAAGTGAACTAGGGACATGAGAGCCTGAAAATTTTATCTTTATTGCTAGAGACCTATTTTACCAACCTAGTACACTGGATAATGCCCTCTCTGGTAGGATGTGATGAAGAGGATGCATCTTCTTTGAACTGCTGCGGATCCTATCTGAGCATTGCTTCAAAGCATGCTGATGTGCTCTGCTCTTACACAAACTCTGTTGTGGTGTGCAGCAAGGAAGGGATTAAGAGTGGTGATGCATGAAGCCACGACTCTTTCTGGCTGTGTGGCTACTCCAGATTTGGTGTGGGTCACAAGCTAGTCTATTTGCTGGCATTTAAGGTAGGTATTGAAACTCCCCTTTCCATAACAAATAGTTGGATGGCATGGCACTAATGGGCTTGTCACTCGTTTTCCACAGAGCAAAAGCAGAAGCGCTCAGTCAAGTCAATGGAAAAGCCAAATGAGTGAATTTAGGAACAGAGACATGCAGATTACAGAATTAGCATTTCACCCAAACATCTATGTTTAATTTCCTTTGAAAATGAGCAGTGCTAAAATAGAAGGCATTGATAGGTCTTGTCTTTCAATTGTCAGGTCTTAAAAATGGAGGTGAAGTGAATTTGCTTGTACATGGTGGTTCTTTGAGAGCTCATCTCTGTGCTATGAGAATACACATGGGGCTCCAGAAATCATTTCCATGGCATGTGTCCGGTTGTAGCTGTTCTGCCATTTCTCTCTCCCCACCCCCTTTCCGGATTTGCCACTGCTGCCCAGGGCATCCACACTCTGCTTTGTTACTGCCGTGCATCCTTACACCCCCACCCCCCTCCATTTGAAAATGGCAGGCAGGAGGCTGGTACCTCCACCACCCCTTTCGTTTCTGATTGGTGGTTGTGTTGGAATTCATGACACAGCATTATTTCCTGGCCTATAGAGGGTCAGATTGTTTACATGGTGCCAGCAGTGCCCTCCACAATTGGAGCCTTGCCAATTAGCTAGGGAGTGAGAGGGGGCTCAGGAGTACAAAGAACAGTGACTAGAAAGCACATACTTTTCTGACATCCAGGTTCTCCTGAACACTTGATGCTCAGACATTTAGCGGCTAGGAGCTTCCTTTAAAAAGAAAATTGGCTAAAAGCACAGCTACCCGTCCAGTGTGTATCTGATTGGGGAAAGAAGTGGAACTTGTAGGATTATAAAACTTTTTTTAAAATGCCTATCTCCTTTCTTCCACTAGATTAATTTTTGTGGAGCTAATTGCATCCAGTATTATTTTTGGAAGTCATCTGCACCTGGTCTTTCCTAAGTGAAATCTAGAAAACAAAAAAGCAAGTTTTTCCTCCTGGCTCAGTTTGCAGAGATGAGTGAACTCTATAGAGAAAGGGCTTGTATCTTTAAAACTGAAATTTTTAAAATCTATTTTTAAGACGATTTAACTGCTCGAAAACAAGCGTGACTATTTGTGCCTGAGTGTCTGACACGGTATTGCATCATTTTCAAATAGAATTCTGCCTTACGGTATTTTGTTTCTGGGGGCATTTGTTTCTGGCCTGTGGTGACCATGGCTAAGCACGCTGTACCTCCACTGGCTAAGCAGCAATTGGGATACTCGTGTAAGCTACCGTCTAGCACTGTATACTCTCCAAAGTGACTATTAGCCTTGAGTGGGTGCCAAAATAACCACACCTCTTTATGCATTCTGCTTGTAGTGCAAACAGTAAATACCTTTACTTCCAATGTTACTTTGTAATGAATACATACAATTTTTGTTTGTAAATGTGAACATGTATGTACATATATTGTAAACAGAACTACAGTACATAAGTATTTACACCAAGTGGGTCCTGATCCAAAACTGAAAGCAAGAGGAAACTGCTGGCCCTGCCATTCCCCAGCACAGAATTGAGACAAAGTGGTGTAGTCGGGGCTGGAGCTGCAGCCTCCACATAGTTCAAGGATGAAAGTACCTTTCAGGGCAAGCTATGCAGCATCTACTCTGATCTCCAGCCCCTTCTGAGTCTCAAAGGACTGTGTACCTGTCACTGCTCCCTCAACTGACTATAGCTTGGGAGGAGAGAATGACAGTAATTGTTGAACTCCTCCCTGGTGGAGAGAAACCGCTATAACCTATTGAAAGAACAGCAGCTCGGTGTGACCCCAACTTACCAACTATAGGGGTCTCGGTTCATTCCTCATACTCATCTGCTTCTGTGCTACATTTAGCTAAGTGATAACAAAATCACTCCATGCTTCCATAGGCTGTGCCATGCCATATCGATCTCTTAGGTCTTGCATCGCGTATAGGGAAAACGGTCTCTTTCTTTGGAACCATATCTGAAGATCTGGCCCATAATTCTTGCAGAAACTAAAAATATCTAAAATATGAAGTCTAATGGCAGAGGTGACAAAAAAAATCTTAGGTTGGTCCTGCTACCTAAGGTGCCTTAGCCGAGCACCTAAGTAAAATGGGCTGGGGCGCAATAGGGCATTTAATCCCTAAAAGTGGTGATTGAGTCTGTGTGTTGACTACAGCATGTGGAATCTGCAGTCAAAGACTGAAAGTTAGGTCCAGAATACAAAAAAACCCCAGCAAGATGGCTATCTACGATCAATCATTTGGAAGAGCCCTAGGACAAAGTGCCTACAAGAATAACCACTCTCTTGGAACTTTGAAAGAGCTACAAACTAGTGATAGGTCTGTGTCAGAAGTCTTGTGTGTAGGCTACTGAGAACACCTCCAGCTAGGAGTCCCTGAATTCACGGCAGACAGTGTAATGGTATCATCTACTTGGAAGCAAGGAGTTCTGGTAGCCCAACCCAGACTGCATATGCCTCAGTCAGATCATCATCTGCTTGGCTTATGCTTCCTCCTTTTGGAAAAGTGGAGCTCTTGCCTTTCCCACCTTCCATCCCTTGCTTTTACTCTCCCTCTGGTGAAAGGATCATGAAGAAGAAATGGAAGAAGGTTGCCCTGTGGTCTCCCCTTTTGTAAAATCTCTGTTTCTCCTCTTACCTCCTTCTCCTCCTCTGTTGCTGGCCTATAGGTTGCAGATGTCTGTAAACTTGATTGCGCATGCGTCAGGAGCTACCCGGGACTCTTCAGTTTCATTCATCTGCCTCGGCCGGTAGGACGCTCGTCGCAGCAGCTCCGTTGTTCCCTGCAGATTCAGAGCCACAGTTAGCATTTCGCGGTAGGTGCCGGCTATCAGGGAAGTTTCCGCCCTTACAGAAACCGAGCTTCAACAACAAAAAAACTAAAAGAGAAAGGAACAGCGGCTTTGCCCCGAGGCCCCCGCAGCTATAATCACCGCTCCGGGGTGGCACAGCCGCGCCTGTGAGCTGGGAGATTAATGTAGGAGAGCCGGTCTCTCTGGAAAAGCTATCTTGATAGCTCCGGGGTGGCGCGGTCGCGCCTGTGAGCGAAATCTAATTGAAAATGTGTTTATGCAGGCTTCTCCCCTCAGGAGAGACTGTTTTAGAGCTCCGGGGCGGCGCGGCTGTGCCTGTGAGCTCCCGCTGGGCAATAATCATTAAGGGCACTAAGGGCCCAAGGCAGGATACTCGGGGACAGCACTGCTGGGCCTCAGAGTATTCCTCAGCTATTTGCTTCCACGTGGAGGGGCCCCCTATTGGGCTCAGGCAGCAAGCCTGAAATCCCTTTTCTCCCCAGCAACAGCATCCACGTGTGATATCCAGACAGGGTGGAGACAGGGCTGTACTCCGACCCAGCTCTTGTTAACCCCTGAGTCCCTGGCTTAAAAGCCCTTCTTGCTCTCTTGGCAGGTAATAGCCATGAGTTCTGGACAACCCCTCCCAGGGGACTCCTCTGCTCCAGCCCCAGTTCCTGCTCCGGACACCTAGACTCCCTAGAAAAGTCCGTGGGAGAGATCCTGGCTACCCTGGGGAAATTGGCAAAGCCAAAAAGAAAGAGAAAAGCCTCTAAAAAATCCAGGGCAGGCACTTCGGGTGCTCCCAAAAAGAAATCCAAACCGCCACCAGAGGGCCCTCTGGGTCCACTAATAGTTCATTCCTCTGCAGACAGCGATCAGGAGGGACATCAGTCTGATATCATTCTGGCCCCCTCTGACCAAAACCTCGGTGAGGCTGACTCTGACTCTGAACTAGAGGAAGGGGAATGGGTTGAGCAAGCCCCTGATCCCAAAGAGGCGGAAAGACAATTCCCTATCCAATATAAAAATGAACTGATTGCCCAAGTTGTAAAAACACTACAGTTGCAGGAAAAATCCTCAAAACAAGATTTCTCCAACTCACAGGAGGAGGAAACCTGCCAATACATTCCTTCCGTTCACGGCAAGGACCAGGGTATTCCCCTAGACAAGGCCTTCGAAAAGCTTGTACTACAGGAGTGGAAACACCCAGACAAAGGGTTCAAAATGAACAAGACTCAAGATACCCTTTACTCCTTCTCTAGGAGGAAGGCCCCCTTGTTCAGGCCCCCTAAGGTAGACGCAGGGGCTGCTTCTCTAGCTAGACATACCGTTTTCCCCACAGAGGGTGACTGCCACCCTAGGGATAATACGGACAGGGCAATTGACGCAGCTCTTAAAAAAGCCTCAGAGGCTACGTCAGCGGCCCTGAGAGTAGGGATAGCTTCCTCCTACATGTCCAGAGCCATGCTAGCCTGGCTCCAGGAATTACAGGACCCAGAGATTTCTGTGGGTAAAGCCCAAAGGTTAAATTCCAGAGTCTGCATGGCGGCTGCTTTTCTGGCAGACTCGACCACGAATAATCTCTCCTGGTCTGCAAGATCCGTTGCAAACAATATTGCTGCTAGACGCAGAGTATGGCTATGCTCCTGTCACCGCAAAAAATTTGCTGACAGCTTCCCCGTATTCGGGGTCCAAACTCTTTGGCATATGCCTAGAGAAGGTTCTGGAGGAAGCCTCCAGCAAAGACAAAACTAAAACCTTGCAACAAATAACCCCTAGGCGAGGTTCCTCTAGACCTCAGCCCTTTTGTTTTAGGGGCTCCACAGGTCCGTCCAGAAGATTTCAGCATCCTGCCCACAGAGGCTACGCTTCTAGCTTCCCCTTCAGAGGCAGAGGACTCCGCTCAGGTCGATACGACAAACACAGATCCAGGGGACCTCCCCCCAGTCAACCGAGACAGGACTCCTGACTACTCCGACTCCCAGGTTGGGGGCAGGATCCAACAGTTCCACAGCGAGTGGGCTCACTCCATCTCAGACGCCTGGGTCCTGTCATGCGTCAAACGAGGTTACGCCATCGAACTGGACAGCACCCCTCCAAGCAGATTCCTGGTCTCTCCGACATCTCGAGACGTAGTAAAACATCAGGTGATGCAATCCGAGATCAAGAGGCTTCTGGATATCAAAGCCATCGAAAAAGTCCCAACCGTCCAACAACGGACAGGCCTTTACTCCATCCTTTTTCTCGTGGCAAAAAAGACTGGCAAATGGAGGGCAGTTCTGGATCTGAAAGCCCTAAATCGACATGTCACGAAAAAGAGATTCAAGATGGAGACGGTGTCATCCATCTGCCGCAACATCCACAGAAACGACTGGATGGTGTCCCTGGATTTACAGGATGCATACCTCCACATCCCAATCAAAAACACTCACAGGAAGTGGCTCCACTTTGCATACAGCAACCACCATTGGCAATTCAGGGCCCTGCCGTTCGGTCTGTCCTCGGCGCCCAGGACCTTTACGAAGATCTTAATACCACTGGTGGCCAACCTACGGATGGAGGGCATTCATGTCCACCCCTATCTGGACGACCTGTTGATCAGGGCCCATTCCCCGGAGAAGACCTTATTGGACCTCAACAGAACGATCCTATATTTGGAACAACACGGATTTCTTGTCAACAGGGAAAAGAGCCACCTCATCCCTACGAGGCGATTAGAACACCTGGGCATCATCATAGATACCAGCTCCGACCTCATATTCGTCCCCCCCAGACAGAGCGCAACGAATTCGGAAGTTGGTATCGTTCCTCAGGTCCCCACACCACGTGAGACTCAAGACCCTAGCGTCACTTCTCGGGCTATTGGTCTCTTGCACAGCCCAAGTGACATGGGGCAGGTTCCGCCTCCGTCCCTTGCAGAGGCTGCTAGCTCCTTTTCAGCGAGATCTCACTGGCGGGCGAAATCCCAGGGTACTCATCCCAGAACAGCTAAAGAACTCCATGTCCTGGTGGTTAGACCCCACACCGTTCTCTCAAGGGGTCCCCCTCATGGAACCCAGAAGGGAAATAATCATGACGGATGCCAGCCAGATGGGCTGGGGTGCTCACACATTGACTCATTCGGTACAAGGGACATGGTCACCACGGGATGCACGACAACAAATCAACTTCCTAGAGATGAAAGCCATTCGTCTAGCCCTTCAGCAACTCTTTCCATCTGGGACCGAGCTCCATCTACTAGTTTACGCCGACAACATCACTGCAAGGGCCTATGTGAACCATCAAGGGGGGTCCCGGTCTCTTCAGCTTCAGCAGGAAGCGAACCAACTCTTCCAGTGGGCCCAATCCCGCGTGCTGTCTCTGAAAGCGCTTCATATCAGGGGGCAGGACAACACAACAGTGAACTGGCTAAGCCGCCAGGTGCTGAAACCCCACGAGTGGTCACTCAACAAGACCGTCTTTCAGAAAATCGTGGGATGGTTCGGTCTCCCGGTCATGGACCTGTTCACCACCAGTGCCAACTCCCAACTTCCCCGTTTCATGGCGAGGGAGACGTGCAGAGATGCAGAGGCAATCGATGCCCTGAACCAACCATGGCCCAAGGGACTACTCTACGCGTTCCCTCCATTCCCCCTGATCGCACGCACCATCGCCAAGGCCAGCTTGGAGCGAGCCAATCTACTACTCATCTCACCCTGATGGCCCAGGAGGCGCTGGTTCTCAGAACTCATACATCTCAGCCAGGGCCAATTCAGGAAGCTCCCCTTATGGACGGACCTTCTACATCAAGGACCGATCCTCTGCCCGGACATCCAGACACTTCAGCTAACAGTCTGGCTATTGAACGTTCAGCACTGATGAGAAGGGGGTATTCGGACTCTGTACTCAACACTCTTCAAAACTCAAGAAAAGCAGCTACTAGACGATCGTACCAGAATACTTGGAAAACTTTCGCATCCTGGTCCAAACTGAAAGGCTTAGACCCTAGACAGGCAGGAATTCCCCAGGTCTTGGACTTCCTCCAACAAGGGCTAGAAAAAGGGCTCAAAGCCAACACTCTTGCTAGGCAGGCAGCTGCGCTAGACTCTGTCCTCAGGACTACGACCAGTAGGGCTATCTCTTCTCACCCACACGTCAAAAGATTCATTCGGGCAGCTAGGCTGCTTTCTTCCACAGGGTTCCCTCTTAGAATTTAAACCTGGTACTCGAGGCCCTAACAAAACCACCTTTCGAGCCACTCAAGCATGTTTCTCTTTATCTGCTCACTCTCAAAACCGTGTTTCTAGTGGCAGTCACATCACCTCGACGAGTTTCGGAGCTGAGTGCGCTGTCTATGGAAGACAACTTCTGTATCTTCCGCCCTGATTTTGTTACCCTCAGATTGGACGCCGTCTTCATTCCGAAGGTCAATTCCTATTTTCACAGAGCCCAAGAGTTAGTTCTTCCTTCCTTCTGCCCCAACCCAGTCCACCCCAAAGAAAAAGCGTGGCATAAATTGGATGTCCGTCGGGCCCTCAAAATTTATTTAGCTAGGACACGGACCTTCCGCAGATCCACTGCCCTTTTCCTTAACATTCGCCAGGGCCTCAAGGCCTTCAAGGCCTTACTGTCCAAATGGGTCAAACAAGCCATCATCGAAGCCTATAGGGCGGGCGGGAAGATTCCCCCCTTACAAATCTGGGCCCACTCGGTCCGTAGTGCGGCCACTTATGCCTTCAAGGCGCAAGTTTCATACGAAGAGATTTGTAGGGCCGCAACTTGGGCTTCCCTACATACCTTCGTCAGACATTATAAGGTCAATATCTTCCAATCAGCTGAGGCTGCTTTCGGCAGGCGGGTATTGCAGGCGGTACTGGAGGCTCCCAGTGCTGTCGGCTCCCACCCGTAAAATGAGGGATCTGCCTCTGGTACATCCCAGCGGAGGAGGAGAAGGAGGTAAGAGGAGAAAGGAGAATTGGTTACCTACCTTTGTGAATTCCTTTCTCTCTTACTCTCCTGATCCTCCTCCGACCCTCCCTGCCAGACAGCAAAACCTTTTTTTTCAGCCTAGTTATTGGTGTTGAGGGCCACTCCGTTCACTAGTTCCAGTGGTCATGACCGTTGCAGGCATACCTGTAGTTGTTTTACATAATTGTTCCTTTAAGTTCAGTTATTAGATAATAATACCTCCCAGGAGCACTCGGCTATGTTACAAACTGAAGAGTCCCGGGTAGCTCCTGACGCATGCGCAATCAAGTTTATAGACATCTGCCACCTATCGGCCAGCAGCAGAGCTACCCAGCGGAGGAGGATCAGGAGAGTAAGAGAGAAAGGAATTCACAAAGGTAGGTAACCAATACTCCTTTCTCACAATGCCACCTTTTAGGCTGCAGGACTTGGTTCTCTTTGTCTCCTGGAGATACTGTTCACTGCTCCTGCCAGCAAGTCATGTACCATAAGATGGGACATGAGACAGGCATTTTAAAAGCTTAGGCTGAGCAGGCGGGTGGCTATGGCTATGGAACTGGGGGTGAGGTACCAGTACTTTCTCCTTGCTTTCAGTAGGTGGCACTGTGACACTCTAGCCCTACAGCCAGTAGGTAAGAAGGAAAAGAAACAAGATTAGATAATGTCCCTTCTCTCGTCAGTGTGTTCACATGTACATAATACATGAATACACTCCAAGAATAGCAAAAGTGATGCCAACACTCAGGCTGCCAACTCCTTCAGGCAACCCCATAAGTAACCCACTTTTTGGAACTGGTTCCCACTGAAGTCAATCTGTTTTTTCATATGTAGACATCCTCTCTACTCTTGAGCAACTGTAAAGTATCTGGCATTTGAAAGAAGGAGGGGTTTTTCACCCCTCTCAAAACATCAAGTTACAGGTTTAATTCAGGTTAAAAATACAGCCAGAGGAAGGAATACACTCATGTTGCTGATAAAATTCTGTCTTAAGAGCTATTCTTCAGGGTTCTGTGTTGGGGGTTTTTTTGTTTGCTTAAAAGACGATACTCCTCCCATCTCCAGGTGAATACTACATTGTCTGAAGTTCCAGTTTCCATTAGTTGAATTCCTGTGTAAATACTTTCAAGCATGGTGTTAAACTAATAGGGCAGCTTGGAACCGGCTAAAATGAGCATGCATAAAAACTGCCACAAAATATGGCATTTATTTTTCTGTGATATAAAGGTGTAGTGCAAATGCAATTAGGCTTCCAAACCTTGGCATATTAGACTCTTCAGCTGGTGACAAAAATGCCACTAGCCATGTGTTAAAATTACAGTATGTAAGATGCTTGCTTTATGCATGTGTCTGGTTTGTCTGTAAATGCTGCAAAATAGAGAAATAGGCAGTTGGGTACACAGACTTAACTTGGCCAAGATTTAAATTTAAATAGAGGAGAAATATATATTTGTACAGAAGAATATTTTTGAATAGTTGCAGCTGTGATGACTTATCTATAACATCATTTTGCTTTTTCATAGCATCTTTTCCTTTGTGCTATTGCAACATACCCATCAGATTAGGTGTATATTTTCTCTCACACAGACGTGCTTGGATTAGTGTCAGGACCTCTCCACTTTCACCTTCTTGCTAAGGAAAGACAATTGCTTTGGCTGCCTCTAGATAGACACCATAGCAGCCCACTTGCATCATATATGACAATAGGCTCAGATAGTCCGATTTGAGATGTCTTTAATTGTGGTCCAGAAAATCCAGAAGCTGCTATGTGCTTTGGATTACTTGTACTCTTTAGTTTTGCCAACTAACATTCTCCCCAACTAGCACAACGCATTCACTGTGAAATTTTCAACCTCATAAAAGTCTGCAAGTTTGCTCTCTTCCTACTGAATCTTCACTGAAATCTGTTTTTATTTTTACATTGCAAGTTGCAAGTGAACAACACTAGCATAGCATAACAGCAATGACTAAATACAAGTAGGAGCAGTGGTATTTAAGCTCTTGATGAAGGGAACCAGGTATCTTCCTTTGCAAAATGCACTGCCATTAGTGGCCAGCAAGATGCCCCATTGGTATCAAGAGGTTAGAATTCTTAGGAAGCTTGTCAGTGGGGATGGGGGATCACTGCAGCGATTCTCTGTTCCCATATCTTATTTTCTATTAATTTAAACTATTAGTATTACATCTTTTAAAGTAAATAAACTTGAAAGGGGATCACATACTACTAGTTTGTACTAGTTTTTTCAGGAAAAGGAAACAAATTTATATATATATGCAATATATTTTTACACTTTATTAATGCTAGAGTATTAAATATGTATCACTTTATCAGTGTGACTGTCAATGTAATGACAATGTTATGGATGTTTTAGCCTTTTAAAGCCTGTCTTGCTAATTTCTAAAACTGCATTAACCATGGCAAGCTGCTTTGTCAAGTAAACATTCTGGATGTTTAGGGAAAAGTTCAAGTAGAACAGTTGTCTGAATACCACTGTAAAAGCTTGGCTTGAAAACTTAAGATTTCATACTGTGTACACCATTATTTTCAGAGTATAGCTTCTCATAATGTAAGTTACTGCTGTTGATTGTATAAAATTGTATCTTAAGTTGGTAAAGTGATCAATAAATGTGTTAATATATACAAAGTCTTGTTTTCTTTTATATTTGCCATTAATCATAATTCTCTCACAATGATTTTATAAATTAGACTGAAATAATGAAACCACATACTTGGAAGCAGGCCCACTAACCGAGTAAGTGGCTTCAGGATTGTGGCCTTGGACCAATTTTTGCCAAATTCCTAAATCCTCTTAAAAGCCACTGGCACTCTCCCTCTGGTGTTGGGGACAAAGAGGATGAAAAAATCGCACGTTTTGCTCATCTATAAAATTGAGGATAATTGCACTTCTCTATTTCATGGGGGTGATTTGAAGACTGAAAGAAATTAACCAAAGTGCTTTGAAGATGAAAAGCAATACAGCTGTGCTAAGCATTATTGTATGGCACCAGTAATATGGAATAACCTTGCTAAAGGTTTGAAAATAAAAAATGGGTTCCACTGTGAAAAGAGAAATTTCATATTACCCATTAGATTGAGCTGCTATTGACTGGAAATGCTGTAACCATAAATACCTTTCACAGCAAGAACAGCCTTTAAGCGACTTTTTAAAGCCAGACTTCTCACAAGTTCATGATTTTGCAATTCATAGTTTGCACCTTGTTTGCTGTTTTCATGAACTATAGACTTTCAGCCATATAGCATCAAAGGGGCAATTCATTAGATTCTTTGACTGAAATCCTGAGACCATTCAAGTCAGCAGGAGCTTGTTTGACTTCATGTAGCCTGCTGAGTTTGAATTTAAAGTTTGACTTTGTAAATATTGGGTGCAATCCTCCATTATGTCAGTGGGAACTTAGGTACTGACTAATGGATGGAGAAGTGTACCCTTAGTTGATTTTAAACTAGGTAATAAAAGCAACGTAGATAAAATCAGCTAATGCTCAGTTTGATTTGTGAGTCTGAGAAGCCCCATTTGTGTTAACCCTAGTAATTTAATGCATATCTCTGTATACTTAGTGCAGTATATATATGTACTCTGCACAAAAAACATGTCATTACTAATGACAGAACTTTTCAAATCTACCTGGGCCAGATTTTGTTAAGTCTTAGAGCTACTTGCTGGTTGTATCAAGCCATGTGCCAACTGGAGTTTGCTAGAGCAAATTGTACTTTAGCAACCCCTGCCTATCCCTCTTACACTTTACATGGGGTAGAATTCCCCCACATTTGGGCTATCCCTGGTAGACTTTGGAGGGAAGATGACAATCTGGATACATGGGATGGAGTAGTGAGTGCTCATCAAATCCTCATTGTTCCAATGGCAGTGTTGCCTTTTCAAACTACTAGTATAAAACGAACACAAGCCTGTATGGGGCACAACAAACTGATTGAGCTGTAAAAACCTGAGACTGCATGGTCATTTCCACAGAAATGCAAACATATTACAGATGGTTAAAAAAAAAACAACCTCAGACCTTCTGGACAAGGAATAAAGTTCAGGCAAAGTACATTCTCCAAGTTACTGCATCCTCAGTAGGGAAATCATTATAGTGCAGTATTTGTTTCTTTATAGTTAAGGTAAGATCTAGAAGTCAGTTTTGCCATTGAGTTCAATGGTGGGGACTTGCTCCTTAGGGTGTTTGCTGTGAATGGGCCTATAGCAATGCCTCATCTAGAACTCGAGTGCTGCAAGCTTCCCCTAAGAACATGAGCACCCAGAGAGTTGCTATGAACTAAATAAGGCATGGGTGAATCCTGGCTTGTCCAAAAAAGGCTTTTATTTTTGTCTCCATGCCTTTAGCATGAGCTATATATTCTGGGTACTGCTTTACTTTGCACCCTATTCTCCTCAGAGACCTTCCTTTTGGCCATTTGGGTACTACCACCAGGCCATATTTAGGGACCTACGTTCACTGCATTTCCCCCCATTGCTGCCAATGGGGAAGTAGCAGTAAACCGTAAACACGGGTCTTCTGCCACATTCTAGATGTAAGAGGGAAGCGAGGATTTGCTGTGATACAATTAAATACAATCAAATACTTTTCAAATACTATTAAACTACCAGATTATTCATACTCCAAATGTCTATAGGGCTATGCGCCTATCTACTACTTACAGGAAAACCACTTGAGCAAAGTTTGAACTGGTCAGACAATTTCTCTGTTTATAATTCTCACAATGTGTTCAAGTGTACCATGGAACCAGACTAATTTTAAATGATCCCATCCAAATACATTTCAGCATCTTGCAGTGTAAAACCTCCCAGGTTCTATGCTAAGCTGACTATAAATAAACTAGCAGATGAGATCAAAAGGTAACTGGGATATAGCAAAGGAGCTATTTTGCTAAATCAGCTTTCAGATAATGCGCCTGGCAGTTTCTTGTTCCAGGACACAGTGGTGTGAACACATCATGGCCTTGGATGCCCTTTGTATAGAAATGGTAGAGACACATTTGCTGTGTGAAAATGCCCTGCTGATGCAGTCCTTCAGTCTTGAGGTCTACTCATTTTTCTAAGAGTAATCCCCTATGGGAATTCTATGGTGATTGCAAGGCATACTGTTCTGAATTGCCTGTAATTAGGTCTTGAACTGAAATTAAGCTGCATATGTAAGTTTGTCATAATTTTTTAATTAATGAATAAGAAAAGAAAAGTGTATAGATTGGTCTGATATTTAATAAAGTTGCCTTAACATAGTTTAGTGCATCTTAACATTTGAGTATAATTTGTAATGCTGTCTTAACAAGCTGCTTAAACTGAAGGTTTTTTGTCAAGGTAATATGACAAAGTGCCATTACAGCCATGGGTCTTGTGGAATGATCCCTAACCCCTGAGGATAGTGGTAACCTGGAAATGCAATAATGTTTCAAAATATACTCTCTAATCCACCTGGATATTTTATTTATTAAAAACATTTAATATCCCACTCCTGCCACAGGCAGTTCGGGGCGGCTCATAACACTATAGCTCAACAATTACAATCATAAAATTATAAAACATATTACTACGCCCCCATCCCTCTCCTCCCCCACCCTCTACCCATCTCCCCTGGCAAATGCGGCACAGCCAAGTCTTACAACTTTTTCAAAAGGAGGAAAGGTACGGGGCCAGATGCACCCCCACGGGAAGGGAGTTCCACAGCCTCGGTGTGGCCACCGAGAACGTCCTCCCCCGCGTGGCCCCCCGGAAGACTCGAGGGACCACAAGGAGGACATCCCCCAATGACCACAGGTGCCGGTCCAGTACCTGGGGGGTGGGGTGGTCTCGCAGATAGGCAAGATCCAGACCGTTTAGGGATTTATAGGTTAAAAACAACACCTTGAATCAGGCGCGGAAGACTATCGGAAGCCAGTGCAAAGAACAGAGCGCTGCTGTAATGTGCTCCTGGCGGCCCAGTCCCACCAAGAGACAGGCTGCCGCATTCTGCACCAGCTGCAGCTTCCGGGCCATCACCATGGGTAGCCCCATATAGCGTGCGTTACTATAGTCTAGTCTAGAGGTGATGAAAGCATGGATGATGGAGGGAGGCCAGGTCGGAGTCTGAAACGTACGGCCTAAGTTTGCTTTGACATCCCTTTCTCCCTGACCCAAACAAAACCAAAAGGGCATCAGATCCCTGAAACGGTTTGGTGCGCTCTAGGTAAACTAGTAGAGCCCTATGTATATCTAACTTACGTAAGACGACTTCTCCCTGGGAGGCATGCAGACGGGAAGACAGGGAGATATACTGTTATAAATGAAAATCAGAAATGACCTTAGGAAGGCTGGGTGTGGTCTGAGCACTGATTGAGAATGGAAAGTGGTATAAGGTGTCCTAGATGCTAATGCCTGTATCTCACTGACCCTTCTTGCTGAGGTAACAGCTACCAGAAAGGCAGGTTTCAATTAAAGTAAATCCAGGTGGATTCAGTCCATAGACTCAAACGGGTCTTTCATAAGAGCTTGCAAAAAACAATGTTCACATCCCAACTAGGGAATATTACTTTAGATGGGGGGAAAGATTTTATTGTCTCTTTCAAGAAATGATAAACCATATGGTCCATGAAAAAGGACCCCCCCATTTACAGGTGCCCAAAATGCATTTATCGTGGCTAACTGGAGCTTTACCAATGGTACTACTGATCTAAGAGAAAAACCAAGTAATTTAAAATAGCTGTTATAGGGGCTGAAGCAGGGAAACTATTCTCCACTATGTAGAAAATGTCTGCCATTTAGCTTTGTAGATGTCTGCCTCGCGTGGACAATTTCCTACTAGCTAGAAGGATTTGCTGTAATTTAGCTGAGCAGCATCTCTCTACTCAATTAAGGAACACAACCTCCAAGCTGTGAGGTGGAGACACTGGAGAGTGGGTAGAATTGGGTACTACGTTGTCCCTTCGTGGAGGGATATCCAGTCTGGGGTGTTGGGGAGTGGCCATGAAGTATCTACTGACATTTCCCTGAGGTTTAAGAACCAATATTGGTGGGGCCAATCTGGTGGTGGTATGACCATCTCACCTCCCTTTTCCCTCAGGATATCTAGGATTCTGGGAATAATGGGGATAGGAGGAAAAGCATACAGAACTCCCTTTGACCAAGATGCTACAAGAGCATCCCCCTGCAACCCATGTCCCTCTCCTGCAGAAGCAGTTTCTTGTTGACTGTGGACACACACAGGTCCACTATGAAAGATCCTCAGCACATCTGCAAGGAGCAGGACACTGATGTCTTCAATGGTGATATCAAGCTGGTGCAACTTGGTCCATCTGTCTGGCTGTTTTCTTTACCCAAGATGTGGATTGCGGGGGGGGCGGGATTACCTCTAAGGACACACGACACTCATAGGTCACACAGTCCCTGCAGGAAGGTGTGGGAACTGGTGCACCTTGCTTGTTTATGTAACACACTGCTACCATATTGTCCAAACATATTAGGATTGCCCGACCCGATCTGTGGCTCGAAATCCTTTAGTGTGAGCTGAGCAGTCCTGAGCGCCACTACATTTATGTGTAATGAAAGCTCTTCTTTTGTCCAGAACTCGTTGACTGAAAGGGTTGGAGATATGTGAGCCTTGGGACACAGAGGTAGTAGTTCTGGATGGGTGCTCTTGTTTCAACGACACCCCATGGCAGATGTTTAGAAAGCTGCTCTACCAGCTGAGGTTGTGACTGACCTCAGGTGGTAGCAACAAGGGGAGCAATGGATCTTCTAACCCAGTCTTTGCCCAGGGAGCTAGCCATCTCTGAAGGGGTTATAGCCTCAACCTTGCTAGGGGCATGGTTAAAGTGTTGGAGGCCAATAGTTCCAACAGTCTAGAAAAGCAATTCTAAGATTGACAGGGGTTGCTAACAATAAGGGACACTATTTCCTGTATGACCTGGAAACGTTGTGGGGGAGTGAATGCCTTAGCTCTGCTTGGGTCAAGTAAGGCTTCATTAAATTTAATGGAGTCAGTCAGGGTTATGACTGATTTGCCCCACTTAATGAGAAAGGAGAATTGGTTACCTACCTTTGGTGAATTCCTTTCTCTCTTACTCTCCTTCTCCTCCTCCGCTGGGTAGCTCTGCTGCTGGCCGATAGGAGGCAGATGATCAGCTTTTTCTTTTGCGCATGCGCTAGGAGCTACCCGGTTCTCCAGTCAGTAATCAAGCCCAGTGCCCCTAGAAAAGTATCCTTAATCCAACAGTAACACCAACTCTGGAAACAGAAAAAAGTGAACTCAGGCCCAACGGGGCCTAACTCAGATGAACGAGAGGAAGAACAAGTAGCAGGCTGGTACAAGAAGAACTGTATGCTGTCTGGCAGGGAGGGTCGGAGGAGGAGAAGGAGAGTAAGAGAGAAAGGAATTCACCAAAGGTAGGTAACCAATTCTCCTTTCTCCTCTTACCTCCTTCTCCTCCTCCGCTGGGATATATCCAAGCAGACCCCTCTCTTACGGGTGGGAGCCGACAGCACTGGAAGAATCCAGTACCGCCTGCAATACCCGCCTGCCGAAAGCTGCTTCCGCTGATTGGAAGGTGTTTATCTTGTAGTGTCGAACGAAGGTGTGCAGGGATGCCCATGTTGCTGCCCTGCAAATCTCCTCATATGAGGCTTGTGCCTTAAAAGCATATGAGGTGGCAGCACTACGGACGGAATGAGCCCAAATCTGCAAAGGGGGAATCCTCCCGCCTGCTTTGTATGCCTCAATGATGGCCTGTTTTACCCATTTGGATAACAAGGTCTTGGAAGCCTTAAGGCCCTGAAGACCCGGGCGGATGTTTACAAAGAGGGACGTGGATTTGCAGAGGGCCCTAGTCCTGGCTAAATAAATTTTTAGAGCCCGCCGAACGTCTAGTTTGTGCCAAGCCCTTTCTTTAGGGTGGACTGGCTTGGGACAGAAGGAAGGGAGCACCAGCTCTTGTGACCTGTGGAAATAGGAGTTTACCTTAGGGATAAAGGCTGGGTCCAAACGGAGGGTAACAGAGTCCGTGCGGAAGATACAGAAATTGTCTTCCATGGAGAGTGCGCTCAGCTCAGAGACTCGTCGAGCTGAGGTCACTGCCACCAGGAACACCGTTTTGATAGTCAAAAAGAATAGGGAAACGTGTTTGAGGGGTTCAAATGGTGGTTTTGTTAGCGCCTCTAAGACCAGGTTTAGATTCCAAGATGGTACCCTATGAACTACCGGGGGAGAAAGGAGTCTGGCCGCCCGAATGAATCTTTTAACATGAGGGTGAGTAGAGATGGTCCTATTAGTTGCCGCTCTGAGGACCGAGTCTAGGGCCGCTGCCTGCCTGGCTAAAGTGTTAGCTCTAAGACCCTTATCTAAGCCCTGCTGAAGAAAATCCAAGACTTGGGGAACGTGTGCCTGTCTGGGATCAAGTCCTCTCTGTTTTGACCAGGAGGCGAAGACCCTCCAAGTATTTTGGTAGGCCCTCTTGGTGGCCGGTCTCCGAGAGCTCTGGAGAGTGTCGAGAACCGGATCTGTATATCCACGTTTCTTTAGTGCTGAGCGTTCAATCGCCAGACTGTCAGCTGATATGTCCGGATGTCCGGGCAGAGGATCGGGCCTTGTTGCAGGAGGTCTACTCTCAGCGGGAGTCTTCTGAATTGGCCCTGGCTGAGGTGTATCAGTTCCGAGAACCAGGGTCTCCTGGGCCACCAGGGGGAGATCAGTAACAGAAGAGCCCGTTCCCTGCGGGCTTTGGCGATGGTTCGTGCCAGCAACGGGAACGGTGGAAACGCATATAGTAGACCCTCGGGCCAGGGCTGGTTGAGGGCGTCGGTTGCCTCCGCTTCTACGCACCTTTCCCGTGTCATGAAGCGGGGCAGCTGGGAGTTGGTCTTGGTTGCAAACAGGTCTATGATGGGGAGACCGAACCAATCCACAATGTCCCGGAAGACTGTCTGGTTGAGCATCCATTCGTGGGGGAGTAAGGCTTGACGGCTGAGCCAGTCTGCTGTCGTGTTGTCCTGTCCCCTGATGTGGAGAGCCTTGAGGGACGGAATGTGGTGTTGTGCCCATCTGAAGAGGCGGGTTGCCTCCTGTTGTAGCTGGCGCGACCGGGAGCCTCCCTGATGGTTCACGTAGGCTTTTGCTGTGACGTTGTCGGTGTAGACCAGAAGATGGTAGCTGGTCCCGTCGGGGAAAAGTTGTTGAAGTGCCAGTCGGATGGCTTTCAGCTCCAGGTAGTTGATCTGCTGTTGCGAGTCCTCCTGCGACCATTTCCCTTGTATCGATAGGGTCGACGTGTGGGCTCCCCAGCCCGCTTGACTGGCGTCCGTTGTGATCACGTGTCGTATGGGTTCCGTGAGAGGAACCCCCTTTTGAAACTGCTCTGGACCTAACCACCAGGACATGGAGTGTTTTAGGTGGACCGGAAGGGGCACCCAAGGATTGCGTCCGCCTGTAAGCTCTCGCTGAAAAGGTTTTAGCAGCGTCTGCAAGGGACGTAGGTGGAATCTGCCCCACGTCATCTGGGCCGTGCACGATACCATCAGTCCGAGGAGGGATGCTAGTGACTTGAGCCGCATTCGTGATGAGGCTCTGAGGGTCCGTACCAGCCTCTGGATTCGATTTGACCTGTCCTGAGGAACGAACACGAGATCGTAGCTCGTATCTATGATGGTGCCCAGGTGCTCCAATCTCCTCGTTGGGGTGAGGTGACTTTTTTCCCTGTTGATCAGGAACCCGTGCTGTTCTAGATATGAGATCGTCCTGTTGAGGTCTATTATGGTTTTCTCTGGGGAGTGGGCCCGGATCAGAAGATCGTCTAGATAGGGGTGGACATGAATGCCCTCCATCCTGAGGTTCGCCATCAGTGGTATTAGAACTTTGGTGAAGGTCCGGGGAGCGGATGATAGGCCGAAAGGAAGAGTCCTGAACTGCCAATGGAGGTTGTTGTAGTTGAAGCGTAGCCACTTCCGGTGAGGTTCTCGGATAGGGACGTGGAGGTATGCATCCTGTAGGTCCAGAGATACCATCCAGTCGTTTTTCTGTATGTGGTGGCAAATGGAGTTCACGGTTTCCATCTTGAACCTCTTTTTTGTTACGTGTCGATTCAGGGTCTTTAAGTCCAGGACTGCCCTCCATTTGCCTGTCTTTTTTGCCACCAGAAAGAGAATGGAGTAGAGCCCTGATCGATGTTGAGACTTTGGTACTCTCTCTATGGCCCTGGCGTCGAGGAGTCTCATGATCTCGGAGGTCATGGCACGGTGTTTTCTTGCGTCTCGAGATCGTGGTGAGATCAGGAACCTGTGTGTAGGTGGGCTGTCGAGCTCTATGGAGTATCCGTGTGTTACACAGGATAGGACCCAGGTGTCCGTGATCGAGCGTGCCCACACGTCGTGGAAACGCTGGATCCTGCCTCCAACCCGGCAGTCGTAATAGTCATGAGTCTTGTCTGGGTTGATGTGCAGGTGGGCCCCTGGACCTGCGTCGATCGTATCTTCCTGGTCGGAAACCTCTGTTTCGGAAGGAGAAGTTGTAACCTCTCTGAGCGGGAGGTTGGGATTTTCTGGAAAGGGCTGAGAAGCCCCTAAAGCGAAAGGAATGTCCTCGAAAGAAGCCCCTTCTTGTAGATAGTTGTTGGAGGGTTTTCGTTTTGTCTTTGCTCGAAGCCTCCTCTAGCACTTTCTCCAGGCCCACGCCAAATAACTTTGATCCTTTGTATGGAGAAGCCGTGAGTAGATTCTTTGCGGTGACATCCCCATCCCAGGATCGTAGCCATACCCTACGTCTGGCTGCAATGTTGTTGGCTACTGATCTAGCTGACCAGGTTAGATTATCCTTGGTTGCGTCAGCTAGGAAGGCGGCCGCCATGCAAACTCTAGAATTCAACCTCTGGTATTTGCTCTCTGAAATTTCTGGTTCTTGCATCTGCTGGAGCCAAGCAAGCATGGCTCTAGCTATGTAAGAGGATGCTATTCCTACCCTTAGGGCCACTGAGGTTGCCTCCGAGGCTTTTTTAAGAGCCGCGTCAATTGCCCTGTCTGTACTATCTCTAGGGTGGCAGTCCCCTTCAGTGGGGAATACAGTGTGTCTGGCCAGGGAAGCGGCTCCCGCATCCACCTTAGGTGGACGGAACAAGGGGTCCTTTCTCCTAGAGAAGGAGTATAAGGTATCCTGGACCTTGTTTGTTTTAAAACTCTTATCTGGGGATTTCCACTCCTGAAGGACAAGTTTCTCGAAAGCCTTGTCCAAAGGGAGACCCTGGTCCCTACCGTGGACTGAGGGGATGTATTGCCGAGTCTCTTCCTCCTGAGAGTCGGAGGAATCCCGGTTGGAGGATTTTTCCTGTAATTTTAATGTTTTAATGGCTTGAGCTACCAGCTGAGCTCGAAACTGAGTGGGGAAGTGTCTCTGGCTTTCCTTTGGGTCAGGAGCCAGGTCCACCCACTCCCCTTCCTCTAACTCGGAGGGTGCCTGGTCAGACTCTGAGAAAAAATCACAGGAATCCTGCTCTTGCTCAGTAGTTTGAATTATATCAGTGGTTTGTTCCCCCTGTTCACTTTCAGCAGAGGAGATTAACAAAGCTGAGGACCCAGCGCCACCTGGTGGACGTTTGGGTTTTTTGCTGGGAGCTCCAGAGGTCCCTGGTTTAGGTATCGCTTTTGATTTAGAGGGAAGTCTCTTTCTCTTAGGTTTCGTTAATTTGCCTAAGGCAGAGAGGACCTCTCCCATGGATTTTTCCAGGAAGGTGAGGCGTGCCTGGGTGTCCCGTTCCTGAGCTGTGGCATCAGAAGGGGGAGGGGGGGTCCCCGATGGGGGCTGAGCCTGGCTCATGGTTAACCCTTGACTGGGGTTAGGGCTCCTTATCAGGGGGGCAGCGTGGCTGTCCCTGATTTAAGAGGGCTGAGAGGAGTAGGGACGGAGCCCAGCAGGGCTGTCTCCGCCCTATATAGGCTCAGAGTGTTCTCTCACTGCCCTGATAATGCGTGCAAGGGACAGAGAGCAGGCGGGCTGCCTCCGCCCTGTAGCACGGGAGAAATAATTCTCTTAGCCGGGGGAAGCTCAGAGGCCCAGCGGCGCTGTCCCCGAGTCCCTGCTGTTTTTAAATGCTTGTTTTTGTTTGTTGAACAAACAAGCTCCGTTGGAGTCAAATTACAGCCCGGCTTAAGCTCGCGGGCGCGGCCGGGCCGCCCCGGAGCTAGTAAATAAAAAGGGGAGGTTAGAGTGGGAAGCGGAGAAGAGTACCTCTGCCGCATAAATACCCTGAGGGGTTAGTTAGGGAATATTCCCTTCCCCCACAACTACTGACTGTTTGTTGTTTTTTCTTCAGGGAGCTGCGCTGGAAGCGTCCTACCGGCCGGGAGGCAGATGAACAGACTGGAGAACCGGGTAGCTCCTAGCGCATGCGCAAAAGAAAAACATGATCATCTGCCTCCTATCGGCCAGCAGCAGAGCTACCCAGCGGAGGAGGAGAAGGAGGTAAGAGGAGAATACCTAATTCAGTGAGAAAATAGCAAGTCATGGCAATCTGGCTAGTGAGAGTATCAAAGGCGCTTGCCCTAAACACCATCTTCTCAAATGAGCAGCCACTGGGACTAAACATTTTGTAAACACTCTAGCAGTGGAGAGGCTGAAGGGAAGGACAGGTAAATGGTAAATGTGATCCTCTCAGGGCAAAACAAAGAAACATCTTATTAGCTGGGTATATGGATATGTAAAATCCAATCTGTCAATGGACACAAAGACATCACCCTGTCGTAAGAGATGGAATTATCTGAACCAAAGTCACCATTCTAGGCTTGTAAGTTCTAACATGTTTATCTGAGGTCTAAAATGGATCTAAAGCCCCCCTTTTTTTGGAAACAAAAAAATATTTTGAATAAAAACCAGAACCCAATTCCAATTTCTGGAACCAACTCAATTGCACCCTTATGCAACAGCTGAGCAATCTCAGACTTCAGTGCATCTGCTGCCAGTCAATCTAGAAGGAATTGGGGGGATGGGGGGAACAAACTGTCCCCGTGGGATAGAGGAGAAATGAATCCTGTAACCTTCTCTAACTACGTAAAGAACCCACCGATCTGTAGTGATGCATTCCCGGACCTCAGTTAACTGAAATAAACAATTTTGAAAAGGAGGAGTCTTTGGTGGCTTAGGTGTGACACTCGCTAAAATCCCTTTTTGGGCAGCGGTGGATTAGAGGAAGAGGCAGAAGTATGCTGACTTCGCACACCTCGTCCAGCGGCACCTAAGGGGGAAGGGAACTTAGCAGTCCCAGACTCTCCTCATAGGGAGGGTGTCCAGCTAGTAGTTATGGGGTCAACGGTCCCTTTCTCTTTTCTTCAGGGACCTATCAGGTTCAGGGGAACGTTGCCTGTGAGGAGAGTTCCAAGTAGGAGAATGTCTTTGGCACAAGGAAGACCTCCATGGGGAGCAGTGAGGAAACCTCAGCCTGGGAGGACTTTGGTGTTGATGGCACTGCTGAGGTGCATGCAGCTAAACCTGATGGCACCTCCCTGTGGGCACTAGCCAGAGCGGGCAAGGGAGGTGCACTCCAAGAGGCTCCATCTTCTTGGAGTGCACCTCCATAGACAGGGCTGCACAGTTTAAATCCACGACCCATGATGCAGGTGTAGGCAGAATAGGCACTGTGAGAGTCTGAGTCAGGGATTCTAGCCTCACAGTCAGTGCACCATGAAGCCCTTGGCAAGCCACACATCAATCGTCTTGCTGAAGACAGGAAGAAAAGAACCGGGGAGACTTGGTTGGGAGCCTATTTATGGGTGTGCGGGATAGTGAGGTGTGTCACAAAGCGCTTCTATTTAACATTTGCTTGTTATTTTTTGAGTTGGCTGCTAGATGGCACCAATCCCTATAGTGGAACTACACTGAGTGGGTAACAAGAAGAATGAGAACCATGGTAAATAAATCCTTTGTTTTACTACTGGTGCCCAGGAGAAGTCAAAGTGCAAGCAGTGATCACTTTCTATTGAAGGGGCAGGGAGGCTCCAGCCAGGACTGTTTTTTTTACATTACCATCATTTAATTTAGGCCCTTTCCAATTCCTTGGTTTGGCCTGTGCCCATATCTTGAAGACAACGCAAGAGAGAAGTTGGGGGAAGGAAGCAGAGATGAGGGCATGCACTCAATGACACCTCCCCATCCTCGGCACACCCACCTCTTAGCCAGCCTGTGGAGCTTGTACAAATTTTCAAAGTGGCCCAAAAGGAAAGAAAAGGTTCCCCTCCCCTGCTTTTAGTAGTTTAAAAGCTGCAAATGTTTCTCTTCTAAACCTTGTTTTTTGTTGCATTTTATACAATGGGCAGCAGTACTCAGTTAATATGTCTGTATTTATGCTCTAATTTAATAGAATTCAGTTATTTATAAAGATATCGGCAATATGATTTTATGAAGTAACTCAGACATTTATAACTAATATAGAATTCCAAAAAGATGTAACAATTTTACACTCATATGTAGCTTTAGGTAATCCTGATTTGTGATTATAAACTGCTCTTATACATATGTTTGTTTACAAAAAAGATTTGCCCTGTAAAAGTACACACATACACACACACATTATAAATAAAACAAGTGTTCACAGAGATATAAAAAACATTTTAAATAGAAGCATTAGACACATAGTTGCAAATGCTTGTTCACACCCTCAGATGAGCCCATGAGAATCACCTGTTGTAACTCTGGTTTGTTTTCACTAGCACCTGCTGTTGTCCAGGCTGCTGGGAGAAATCCTTCCCATTGTTTTCTTTAACTGATTGTAGCTCCAATGCAGTTGTTCAACTTCGGCTTTGTGCCGCTTACGTGTCTCAGTTAATTCCTGCAGGAGATGTTCGTTGGTAGAAACCAAAGTTCTGCCAAGCAAGAAACCAAGAAATAATTACTGTCTCTATTATTTCAGTTAGCAAGTATTTATTTGCAAGTATTTATTTCCTTTCACATATTCTGTTAAGTAATATTTCTGTGCCACTGCATTATAGTGTGAGGTGAATCAAGTGCTTCAGTTTGAATGTGTAACAGTAGACACAGACAGGCATGTTCAGAAATAAATTATTACAAGCAATATGAATGGAAAGATCTTATCACTACATTCTCAACAATCAGGTGTTCCTAAACCTAAAGGAATAGATGTAGATATTTAACTTTTGTTACCTACTATTAACTTAATTCCTTCCTTACTGCTCTGTACCATTTTCTTCCTGCACTAACCATATCTGTATCTATTTCTGTGACCTAATATATTCCCCCCTCCCTACTGCACACACCCCTCTCCAGTCCCCCACCCCCACTCCAGTTTCTTCCTTTCCCTTCCCTCCTTTTGTTAGCAATGTCTATTACATCCCCCCCACTGGACTTTACTAATTTTCAGCTCTACTCATACTTTATTTCTAGTGCTTATTCCCCACTCCAGCTTCTCATCTTCCCCCTATTACTAGTGTGCATTTTTCACCTACTTTACCTTCAGTTGTGACTTATAGGCTTAGGGCATATTTTGAGTGAAATTGTGACGCACTGGATTAAAGCACCAAACGTGGTAGTTAATGTAGATAACCGGACAAACATTTCATATGGTGGTGCCCGACCTGAATGACCTACTTTTTAAAAAATCCAAGGTTACGCTGTATGCCAAAACAATATTGTACGAGATGAGAAGTATGGTAAAAAAAATAATTAAATATCCTGTTTTCTTTTCTTTGCAGGTGGCAGATAAATAAATGCAGTCTCTTCTACAAGGCATAATGGATTGTGAAAGTTGCATTATTTGTGGTATGAGTGGTGGGGATTTGAAGTGTCCAGCAGATAGACGTAATGAGGAAGCACTGAAATACTACAATGATTTCCTAAGAAATGTGAAGGGATTCCAGGAACTTGATGCACTGCCCACTGATCTGGACTTCAGTGGATGTGAATGTGCTGTTGAATTTCTGAAAAACCATGCTCAGTAGCACAAAGCATGCCAGCTAAAGATTGCTAGCTCCAAACTTGAATGAGCAAGACAGTGACAAAAGAACAAGCGGAAAAGCAAAGCTCATTGGGGGAGGGGAGGAGGGAAAGTCCAAACATCAATAAAGTGGACCATCTGCTACAAGTACACCCAATAAACAATGTATCTTCTGTATGGGCGATCAAGGAGTGCTGCATAATTGCTCAACATTGATGCTAGACAAGACTCTGAAGGAGATGGCTACCCAGTTACAAGATACAGATCTGTTATCACTGATTGCCGGTGGAGATTTAGTAGCAATTGAAGCTAAATATCATAATAGATGTTTGACAGCCTACAAGTATCACTACAGAAGTATGGAGAGAAAGAGACTGGTTGCAATCTGACAACTGCGAGAAAAACAGTAGAATCTCATGTGTTTTCAGAGCTAGTTTCTTATATTGAGAGCAGTGTTGAAGAAGGAACCTACATGTTCAGACTTTCTGACCTACATGCACTGTACGAAGAACGACCTAGCATTTTGGGATTTGCAAAGAAGATCAACATGTTTAGGCTCAAGAGAAGGGTCCTGGACCACTTAATGGCCGACTATTAGGAGCAGTCTGATGGGAAGAAGAGACTCCTGGTTTTCAGTGAGGGGCTGCAACAACTTTTGGAGGCAGCCGTGGAATCATGTGACTTTGAGCAAGAAGCTCTCTCCATGGCCCGCGTTTCAAAAATTGTGAGAAAAGAAATATTCATTTCATTTTTTTTCATTTATTAGATTTCTATACCGCCCCTTCCTGCACAGCAGCTCGGGAGATGGAGATTTTCCTCTATTCTCTGGCACCATTGCTTCAGACTGTGAAGAGCGCTCAGTGCCAGCCAGCCTCAGAACTTTAGTGTCAATGCTGCTCTATGGTCTGAACATCAAAGATCAGACCATGACAAATTCTCAAGCCTGCCTGACCATATGCCAGTTGATCCTCTTTAACTACAAAGAGAAGACTTCCGGTACAGCTAAGATGCACCACACGAAGTCTCGTGAACTTCCACTTCCCCTATATATAGGTCTAGACCCTCACATGGAGCAAGAAAATAGTAGTGACCCAACTTTATGAGCTTGGCATCAGTGTCAGCTATGAATGCATTTTAGAAGTAGAAGACTGGCTCACAACAGCTGCCTGCCAACGTTACACAGATGACAATTTGGTCTGTCCCACTCAACTTCTAAGAGGACTCTTCACAGTCGGTGCACCTGACAACATCAACCACAACCCCTCTTCAGCCACTGCTCAAGGGTCCTTCCATGGAACCAGTATCAGTGTTTTCCAGTTCCCAAAAGCTTCCAACTCTGGTATTTGCAGGGCACCGATCACTGTTCTACCTGTTGCATGCACCACTAAACCATCCCTACCAGACAGACAGCTACCGTATTGTCCCAGCTGTGTCCTGCAATTTCAACAATGTGACAGCGTCAGAGGTGGTGGTGCATGAAATCGGAAGTGGTTTAGAAGTGGCCAAGAAAGAAGATGATGGGTCCAAGAGAGCATACCTCTTCTTTCCAAAGGGAGGCCTGAGAAGGGCGATTATGTCACCTGGGGTGTTCATTATGCATCTCGTCAACTAAGCTGGTGCAACTTCTCTTTTGCCTCTTTTTGAGGAGAAGGCTGCAACTGTTGCCATGGTCAAACATGGAATGGCCATTATAAGAAGCATAACTGAAAAGTGCAATCCTGGGCAGATACCAGTGATAACGGTTGATCAGCCACTTGGTGAAATATGTCCAGTGGTGCTGGCTAGGCGTGTTTGGTGAGGATTCCTATGTTATTATGCTCAGCGGCCTCCATATCGAAATAGCTCTGTGGAGGATGGTTGGCGAACTGCTACAGGATTCTGGGCGGATGACAGCCCTGACTGAGACCAGTGTTGCATCATCAGGAACTGCTGACTCCATCATGGCATCACATGTAACTAAAACAAGGCATGCCCACCAAGTGACTGCTCTGACACTTGCCAAGCTGCAGCAAGATGCGTGCCAAGCGTTATATGGTCCACACGATGAAGAAACCTTCGAGAAGCAGAAGAAAAGGATGGCTGAATAGAGTCCCATGTTCAAGTACTGGGACCTTATCCTTCACTTAGAACTTCTGGTTCTGATTTTCATTCATTCTCACCATGAATGTAACCTCTCCCTGTACATTCAAGTAATGGAGATACTTGCCCCCTGGTTTTTCATCCTAGGCCACACCAATTACACCCGTTGGCTTCCTGTGCATATCAGGGATATGAAGGCTATTCCTGAAGGTATCAAGGAGGAGTTCCAGAGATGTTGGACCTTTCCTAGACCCCCCAAAAGTTATCCACTATGCCTTTGGATCAGGCACAGGAACAAAACATCAAGATTGTAAAGGACTCCAGTGGGCCTAACAGAGAACCCTGCAACATTGAAAAGGTGTCTGGTATGGAAATAGCATGGCTTCTGCAAGAGTTCAAGAATCGCTCAGAACTTGACAGTGATTCCAATAGTCATGAACGAGGTCTAGCTAGCAACCAAAGAGACTTTCAAGATTCAAGTCAACAATTTATTTGACCCAATGTCCTCGATGGGCCACCCATTCCTGGAATCTCAGGAACTCATGAACTTTGTTACTCATGACTGTTGATGCAGCTGTGGCGAGAGCACTTCGCAACATGGAAACACTGTGGAAAGACAAGTACGCAGTATGCAAAGGATGTTCTTGTGGACAGAACTGTGTCCATCTACAGTCCAATTAAGAAGAATCAGCTGCCACTCTTCAAGTGACAACATCCTCAAATTGCGACAAGATGCTTTGCCTTTTGGTAGTCCGTGTACAAAACAATGGCTGCCCCATCAAATACTTTTGCATCAAGTTGAGGAGCATCTTGGTCCTTCAGTTGCACCAAGGCAACTTGGATGAGTTTTTTTCCCCATGAAAACCATCCACGTCCTGCCATGTCTCAAGATGGCAAACTCTGGCTGCCCAGCTGTAAATTCGAGTTACTGTACTGTTTCGGGCCAAGTAAGGATCAAGATGCGCCTCACTTTGATGCAAAAGTATTTGATAGGGCAGCTGTTGTACAGGGGCTGCCAAAAAGCAAAACATTTTGTAGCAGGGGTCCACTGGCTGTGGGTAAGTGTGTGCAGGGTTGGTGCCCAAGAAGACTTGTACTCTAGGGGTTAAGTTCTTAACAGTTTATTTATACCTGAAGTCCCAGGCCAGGCACCAAGCCTCTGGCCAGTCCACAGTCCAAACAATAAAGCCTAGCCACACACAGTCCCAGGCTAGTTATTTCCATGCACATACAGACTCTCTTCAGGCCCAGACCTCCTCCCTTCCAGGCACCCAGGTCAGAAACCTAGATCTCCAGACAGCCTCTTCAGGAGATGCGCTCTCCACAGCAGTCAGGAGCGACTGACCCATCGTCTTGGCTGGCTTTTATCTTCGGATGCATGCCCCTTGTGACCTCACTTCCTTTTCCTGTTTGGCAGTCATTTTGTATTTTCCTTCTTGGCAGGCACCATGTTGTGGCTCAGCCCTGCCACACATCTACTTTTGGAGACTACAGTGCTTTGGTCTTCTTGCCATAAATCAAGAGGCAACTTCAGAACTGCAAAAGACTCAAAGTAGTTTGGGACATATACAAGACAGGGAATCTAAAGGAAGTCACTTGAGAGACGAGAGGGAAGGGAGCAAGGAGGAAGGTGTCACGCCAGACAAAGCTCTCCATAAACTTCGCTTCCTTCCTACAGGTTTCCAAGAGTAAGGAAGAACTCTTTCCTCTTCTAACTGAGGATGTGGCTGCCTGTGACTACCAAGCTGACAAAGTAGTATATATCACCTGTGGTCAATCTGTTGTGTCGAAAGGCAGCAGTGACCCAATGCCAGCCACTGACCATGAGGAAGCTGACGCATGAGTTTGTCTTCATGTCCTGGATGCTGTGCAAAAGGGTGCAACTAATATTATGGTCAGCATGGTGGACACAAATGTGTTGGTGATCCTGGTGAGCATCTTCTTCAAGCTGATAAGCTGGGTTATGGCACTGAGACCACACTTGTGGTTTTAGTAGATGATCTCCGCCATGAGAAGGATCGGGGTTGATCAACCCTATTGACCCTGTTAGATCTTTCAGCAGCATTTGATACCGTTGACTATGAGATGTTGGTGACGTGCCTGCAAGACAGTGCAGGGGTGGGCGGGACTGTTCTCAAATGGTTCCGCTCATTCCTGACCGCAAAAACTCAGCGGGTGGTGCTCGGTGATTGTTTTTCATCTTATCGAGACCTCTTGTGTGGGGTTCCGCAGGGTTGTGTTTTGTCAATGTGTATATGCAGCCCACAGAATCTTGGGAGAAGAGTTGTAGGATTGGAAGTAGCTTCAAGGGCTATCCAACTAAACCCCTGCTCCAAGGCAGGATGCCCCATACCTGTTCAACGTGTATATGCAGCCGTTCGGCGAGGTGATTAGAAGGTTCGGGGTGAGGTGTCATCAGTATGCGGATGACACCCAACTGTATCTGTCATTTTCAACAGATCCAGGCCCGGCTGTCTCAGTGCTTACCCAGTGTTTGGCAGCTGTGGGGGATTGGATGAGGGCTAACTGACTGCGATTGAATCCTGACAAGATGGAGGTGATGGTAGTGGGTAAGTCGGTGGAAGTGACTGCTCCCATGGTTGATGGTTTCTGTCCTCCGCTGGCTTTCCAGGTGCGGAACCTGGGGGTGCTCCTCAACGCGCAGCTCCACCTGGATCTCCAGGTGGAAGCTGTGGCGAGGAGTGCCTTCCACCAGTTACATCTGGTGCGGCGGCTTTGGTCGTTGGTTTCGATTCCTGACCTGGCCACGATCATCCGTGCTTTTATCACCTCTCGACTAGACTACTGTAACGCGCTCTACGTGGGGCTACCTATGGTGACGGCTCGGAAGCTGCAGCTGGTGCAGAATGCGGCGGCCCGGCTCTTAGTGGGACTGAGCCGCCGGGAGCACATTACACCAGTGCTCTGGTCTCTGCACTGGTTGCCAATAGTCTTCTGAGCTTGATTCAAAGTGTTGGGTTTGACCTATAAAGCCTTACACGGTCTGGGCCGTGTCTACTTGCGAGATCGCCCCACTGGGGTCCTAGACTGGCCCCTGCGGTCGTCCGGGGGCACCACACTGAAGGTCCCACGGGTTTTCCGGGGCCCACGCAGAATAGGGAGTTTTTGGTGGCCGCACCATGTCTTTGGAACTCTCTCCCAGTGGGGGCCCGTCTCGCTCCAAACCTCCCAGCTTTCCAAAGGAGTTGTAAGACCTGGCTGTTCTGTCAGGCATTTGGCAAGGGAGAGGGGTGGGGGCTGGTGAGGGAGGGGGTTGGTTTTCTTTCTTTTTTATTGATGTTTTATTATGCTTTATGATATTTTATTGTGTTTATCTTTGATGCTGTTAGCCGCCCCGGGCTGCCTGTGGCAAGAGGGGCGGGATATAATTTTTTTAAATAAATAAAATAACTCACCATCCCACTATCCAACTATGGGTGGCATTTGCTAAAGGGAAACACTCCAGGCATTATCATATCAACTACATCTACCAAGAGATTGCCAAAGATAAGTCACAAGCACATCCCTTTCCCCATCCTTCACAGGATCTGCCATTATGTCATAGTTTGCCGGGAAGGGGAAGAAATCAGCATGGAATACGTGGACAGCATACCCTCCAGCAACCAAAGGTTTCCTCTTCCCTATGCAACATCCCTTCAAGCCAGTGGAAGCCAAAGCAGAGGCATTTGCTTTGATAGAACAACTCGCATGCATAGTACACCACCACTTGACCACGTGAATGACCTGAGACAGGAACTCTTCTGCCAAGGTAAACGAGTGAGGATGATGCAAAACCTACCACCAATGCAGGATGCCCTTATTCAACACACCAAACGAAGCATCTATCAAGCCAGCATCTGGTTAACGAGCTTGGTATCACAGCAGAATGTCCCAAGTCCAGAAACCTTCAGCTGGAGAAAAACTGAGAACACTTGGCAGCCACAGTGGATGACGCTACCAGAAGCAACAAAAACTTGCAGGGAACTAATCAAGTGTGGCTGTTCGGATGAGCCCTTGTGCTCGAAAAATGGCTTCTGTAAAAACACTCAACTTGAGCACACAGCTCTTTGCCACTGCAGTGGAAACTGTGAATGTTGAATATGATGGGCATCATACTTGTCTTTGGAATTTTTTTTAACTAAAACTAAATGGAAACTAAAAAACTGATGTCCTGATATGTAAATTCACACACCCCTGTACTTAAAAAAAATATATTATTCAGCATTACATATATATCTTTTATACAATTTTTGTTTGTTTGTTTGTCTCTAGCCTTGTGAACAAAATAAGCTAGTTCTCTTTTATATATGCAGATACTAGGAATATGTATTGTCCTCTAATGAAAGCTTTTGCCGCTTCCCACACTGTTTGGACACTCACGTCAGCAGTGTCATTTTATTGTGAAAAATTCCTCCATATTACTCTGTATAGTTTCTTTTATTAATGGAAAGAAGTCATGTTTAATTTCCAAGTATTTTGTCTTTTTTGTTCTCCTTGTCCAATTGCAACTCTAGAAATAGCGCATTATGGTCTGAGAAAACTACATGTTTCATATAAAGGATTTATTTTACTCATAATAACAAAACTGGGAAAACTTTAGCCAAGTTAGTAAGTAAGTAAGTAATTTATTAGTTGTAAGCCCCATGGCTATCACAACTCCAGAACATATAATCGACACTTACAATCACAAGTAAACAAAGTAACAATTTATAATTGCAAAGTTAAAATAATAAAATAATAAATAATAAAATATTATTCCACAACAAATATAATGTAGAAATAACATTATCCCACTTAAACAGTCAGAGCGTAGAGAAATACTAATAAATACCTAGGCGTCATGCTTGCAAAGAATTTATATAATTCAGTAACATTGCTTTACCAACCATCCTGTCTTCTGATAAGTACTTATCTTAACTCCTCATCCAAAACTAAAGGGATCAAGATAAAATATCACTTATACTTTTCCCCTTTGGGGTCTTCTCTATTCTATAAGCAATAATTGCTACCAATTTGGTCCTATCTGGATCTCTATCCCCCAGCAGATAGATCAATTGCTAAATCCTACGGCAAGTAAAATCCCATTCCAGGAGTCCCTATAGCTGGTCACGATATCTAACATACAATGGGCATAGAAGAAGATAATGGGCCAGGTCCTTTATTCCTCCCCCACGGGGGCAAATCAACTCAGCGTATGGCACACTCTGCGGTATCTTCCCTGGACAACAGCTGTGTGCATCAATTGAAGTCTTACCCTTGTAAAAGCTACTCTAAGATTTGGTTCAATAGAAGAATAGATATAGGAAGCTCCTCCATGGGCTGGAATCAGATATTTATAAAAAACTGATACCCCATCTCCTGCTGCTTGTGCTCTCAGGGTCTGTCTGTCCACATCCAGAACCCTTAATTTCAGAATCCTAACTATCTGGGTACTAGTATATTCCTGTAAGAAAGGGACAGACAGGTCCAGTAAGGCCAAGCGTACTTTCACTTTTAACCACCAAGGGTCCACTCTACATTCCAAATCCTGTGTTTTTTTCTTTTCCATGCAGCATATAACACAGGGGCGGCTGATGGCTTTTTAGTTTGGAGGGGCAGTAAGGCCGTCTGGCCTGCCGGCGGGTGGAGCCAGGGCAACAGTAGGCGGAGCCAGGGCATAATCCAGCAGCCAGGAGTTCCCAGGATTAACATCAGATGGAAGAAAACCCTGTCTAAAATGCACTTCAAGCTTAAAATGAATAATGTATAAACCCCAAGCACAGGGAAACAGTGGCAAAACCCTGGCACAACCCAGCAGCCAGGAGTTCCCAGGGTTAACATCAGATGAAAGAAAACCCAGTCTAAAATGCACTTCAAGCTTAAAATGAA
>QEPC01013748.1:2126541-2141439 GCA_003113815.1 Sphenodon punctatus
GATATTGGACGCAGACCTTTGTCTGGAGCGGCAGGTGGAGGCAGTCGCTAAGCCAGCTATATCTGGTTCGTAGGCTGCGTCCGTTCATCTCCGGCCTGGACCTGGCCACCCTCATTCATGCCTTCGTCACCTCGAGGCTGGACTATTGTAATGTGCTCTACGTGGGGCTTCCCTTGTTCCTGGTCCGGAGGCTGCAGCTGGTGCAGAATGCGGCTCGCCTCCTTACGGGGGCAGGCCGTCGGGAGCATATCACACCTGTGCTCCGAGCTCTGCACTGGCTGCCGATAGCGTGCCGAGCCAGGTTCAAGGTGTTGGTGTTGATCTATAAAGCCCTATATGGACTGGGCCCCTCATACCTCAGGGACCGCCTCGCCCTCTGCGCCCCAGAGCGGCTTCTGCGGTCTGTCGGGGGTGCCTTCTTGGAGGTCCCCTGTGTTAAGCAGGGGGCCACAATGGAGAGGGCATTCTCGGTGGCCGCGCCGCGCCTTTGGAATTCCCTTCCGGAGGAAGCTCGCCTGGCCCCAAGCCTGTTGACATTCCGGTGATGTTGTAAAACCTGGCTGTTTGCCCAGGCCTTTGGGGAGGGTGGGAGGGTGGGGTGAGGGGTTTTATCTCCCCCACCTAACTTATAATTTTTATTTATTTATTGTTAGCCCTGTTTTAAATATTTTTTGTACTGAGTGTTTTAAATTGTTTGTATTGTATTTTATTGTTGTAAGCCGCCCCGGGCTGCATGGCAGGAGGGGCAGGATATAAATCTATTAAATAAATTAAATAAATAAATAAATAAACCTTCGGCGAGAATCAAAATAACCACGCTTTCGAGGATGGTCCAGGGACCATCTCCAAAAGCGTGGTCAAAGTGATTCCCGCCAGGGGTGAACTCCCGGCAGGAATCACTTTTTGCCCTCAACAGACGTGATGTTGCCACACTCAACCACGGCGGGATTCACCATGGTTGAGTGTGGTAATGTCTCATCTGGCCTCTGACCACAGCCCGGAATCGGCGGCCATGCTCGCCGCCGATTCTGGGCCGTGGTCAATACCCCGGTGGGGCGCTGCGGCCACAGCACCCGCCCATCTCCTGGAGAGCAGGCGGCCTCGGGAGCGGCTGGCACGTCTGCTGGCCGTGACGGTTCGATGCCAGCGGGGAATCAAAAGGGTGATTCCGTGACGGGGCCAAAGCTGCCCTGTCACGTCTGTAATCACCCCATGTCTCCTGAAGGCATATTACCTCAAATTGTGAAACAATCAATCTAAACTCGGGATCTTTAGTCTTAGAAGTCCATCCTGCAATATTACAGGACAGGACTTTTATCCCCATTCTCTCCTTATCAAATTTAAGTCAATCGATTTCTGTTAAAGAGTTTTGTGTCTGACTGATATCCCTATGATTACTCTGGGCCAAGGATTCAATCAAGTCCCCTTGGTATGGCTGCTTCCTATCCTGATCCTGCAAAGTATAATTGTTGGTAATGCTGACTTTTAAATCTGAATTCATCCTGTTTTAACAAGTGAGACTCCTGTATTGCAAAAACCTGCACTTTGTTGCTACATAAAAATTGCCAGACTCTTCTTCTTTTTATAGGACAGCAAAGTCCTTTTACATTAATAGTTACTACTTTAAAGTTAGTCATATTTTCTGGGAATTTTCAGACGTTACGAGATCACGGTCAAACACAGTGAATTCCCTGTGGTGGCCGTGATTCCCGTAACGTCTATTTGATTTTTGCCTAATGTTCACCATGGTGAACTACTGGTGGGAATCAAATTGACCACGATTCTAGTCCTCCGGCCGCCCGGAGGTCCAGAATCGTGGTGGGATTCTGGTGATCACGGTGGCCACGATCCAGGATGGGCCGAAGTTAACATCTGTTACCTTCAGCCCGCCCATCTCCCAGAGGGCGGCAGGTGGGGCTGTACGGCTGCTCCGCCCCCTCCTCAATCCCCCACCGGAATCAGGCCGGCACGTCTGATGGACGGCTGAAATGATTCCTGACCGAGATCCGTTTCAGATCCCAGTCCGGGCCCGTCACATCTAAAATGACCCACAGTCTCCACATTTGTCTTTATGTTTCATGCAAGTAAGTATTACAATATTTTTAGGTTTTCTTCTCTGTCTCCTTAACTGTCCCCACCCCAACTCCCCCAACAACCCCCCTCCCCTCTGGCCAAACTTTCCCCTAAAGGGGGGGTTACAATCCAATGGTTGCTCGCATCAAATAGGGAATTTCCTCCCCCACAAGCCTACCTGTCTCCTCTCTCTATCCTTAAAGAGGAGAATTGCAACTCTTATAAACATTCTGTCTTATTATTATTTCCCCCTATAAACCTTGGAAAAACAACAGCAAAAGTATTACAACAAATAACATTGCTAGCAATTAATACATCTTTACAAACCATTTTTTAAAATATCTATTTTTTTCCCCAAGTCAATATTTTATCCTGGTCTAGCCTTAGGATGTAGTGGATTCGTTTTCAATGGAAGGGTGCCATCTGGTGATCAATTTAAATGACTTCTTTCTCCTTTTCCAGGAGACTTAAAGCTCTTTTTAATGAAGGCTTTCCTTTGCCTTCTCTGCTATCTCCTGTACTTTGTTTTGTCATGTTAACATTAAACTTAAGCCTTGTTCACATTATCTCTTCATCTCACTGCCACCTTTACCCTCTACCGCCTGTTATTTTTCCCAGGAAGATCAATTTCCTTCCCCTTTCATCAGTTGTTTAATTTTGGTTCCAAGGTTTTCCTAACAGTGTGCACCAAACGCCCCCTGGCTTCCCGCACTTATAATAACCATGTGATCCTTCTTTAACTTAATCCCTTCTAACATCCCCTTAGTTCTTTTCAATCTCTTTAACAAAAAAAAAAAAAAATTACCTTGACCTTTTATATATTTTATTCTAAAAAATTAACTCTCTGCCCACTCAGCCTTTAAGTCATCCCCGCTCTCAAACCTTTACATTTTTTTAACAATTCTGGGAGGTGCAGTTCCATATAGTGCAGCAGGTCATCCTCAGCTGTGAACACCCTTTGTTTTTCCTTATGCATAAAGATAAATTTAGCTGGGAATTTCAGTTGCGCTTTAATGCCAGCTTTGTTGAAAGGGCCAAAGTATTTGTACAAAATCCCTCTCCGGGTCATCGTGGCTGCCATATAGTCCGGATAAAACTTAATTTTGTTCCCTTTATAAAGCAAGTTATTATTCTTCCTGGACATCCATAATATGGTCTCTTTCTCTGTGAATTTCAAGAACTTAATAATAATTGCCCTGGGTGGGTTTTGTTCTTTAGGTTTGGCCCTCATGTCTCTATGGGCTCTTTCTATTTCTGCCTCCCATACTGTTTCCTGGTCAGGGAATTCTTCTTTTAGAAGCTGTTTTATACAAGGGATCACTCCTTGTCCCCTTTCCATGTCCTCTGATATTCCCACCAGCCTTACATTATTTCTTTGCAACCTATTTTCTAGGTCCTCAGCTTTATCTTTCAGGGCTCCAACTGTTTTTTCTAAATTCAAAATGCGAGTGTCCCACTCCAAGTCCCTGTCTTGCACGAAGCTGATCGCTTCCTCCATTGCAGTGACCCTTCTGTCTACTGCATCAACTCGCTTGTTAATGGAGTCCATAGTGTTATTTTATTAACTGACTCCCTTAGGAGTTTTCTATCATTCCTTGCTTCTCCGAGTTCGGCTTTCACCGCCTCACACAGCTCCAAACATTTATGGCCTCCAGGTTCCCTCCCAGCCTGGGTTCCTTCCACCACCATTTTGTCCCTCTCAGTCAGGGAACCCCTCCACTGTTGTTTCAGCTAATAAAAACTGCTCCGGTGAATCATCTTTACCTTTTTTGTTAGCTTCTGCAGGGCCCGCTTTTCTCCTTCCCATTTATGCTCTTTTTTATTTTTGTTAGTCCTTTTGGATCACGTTTTGGGGGATTTACTTGTCGGTCATGTGGGCGCTCCTCCCGGATGCAGCTAGCTTCTGAGCATGCTCATTGAGACCCTCCCCCATCTCTGTACTTATTGTCACCAGTGTGTCTGCCATCTTGAATGTGATGGAATCTATTATTCTAACCTTTCTGAAGTAATCATTTATAGATTCTTTCTCCCCCAAAACATATATATTGCCACTATTTCAGCACAAATACTTAGCAAAGATATAGGCATTTGTATATTTGGTGGCCACTGCGGACGCCATCTTGGATTTTATGGGAAGGAGGTCACCCAGTTTGGGCACCACCCCAGAATATGTTTATATATGATATGCACAGTAAGTGTGCAGTTTCACACTTTAATCCGATGTCACGATTATTCACCTAAGCCACTACACTATTACCACTTTCCTGCATCTTCTAGTGAACTCGACCCTCTCTTCGCACTCTTCCCCTTTCTACTGCATATCTCCCGTTCTCACCTTCCTCTCTTGCCTTCTGTTACTATGATTCTTTTATCACCCACTTTGCTTTGCCTCTCACTCTTTCTCCCTGTTGTACCAGATCCCTTCCCGATCTTTTCCATCATATTATATAAAACCACTGTGCTTTGGTCAAATCTTCAGTTCTGACTCCTACTTTCCTGAGGAAGGAACTTGCGAGGTCTGAAAGTGTGCACATTTCCAAAAAGAACAGTTGGTCCAATAAAAGATATAATTTGAATTACTTTGTCTCCATCTCTGTCACTTGGGACCAACACAGCAACCACAGTCTCTCTGGATTGCAGTAACTTTAGGAATGCTCAAATACTCCTTTCTTTTATAACCACAAGTGCTTCCACTAATCATCCTAGTGGCACAGAGGCCATATTCTGATGAACAGAGATTAAACCCAAATAACTAATCTATTACACTTTGGTAGCAATCAGACGATCACTGTGAACCAAAGTAGTACTGCATCAATTTCCCCACTAGCAGAGATGTAATGCTCATAGAATCATGGTCACTACCCTCACACTGGTAAGCATTCACATGAACACTTACCTCAAAATACAAACTAAAGGGAGTATGTACTCCTTCTCTAGCTACACCTGAACAATGTCAGTTTAACAGAAGTAAGGCCCAACTACACTGAATTAACTGTTTGTTGGAACATGGCCAACGAGAGGCAGTCTTTCAGGTATGCAGGTTACAAGCCAGTCAGGTTTGTTTCGATCATGACAAACACTTCAGAACTATTCAAAGACCAACAGAAAACCAGTGCCCTTCCAGCAGTAGTGGTGTCATGTGTTCATACTAGACAGGTTCACTACAAAGGATATGCCTGTAAAACACCTGTAAAAGATGCCCATATCCACTGTATCAAACATACTGTCAGTCTACAGAACTGATTTCTCGCATCTCTTCAGTGAAAGTGATGACAGCCCAGGCTGTTGCTTAGCAACCCACATGCTTGATTACACGTCTTTCCCTTGCCACCCAGTAATTCTGCCTCTGGAAGCTAAGCCAGCGACAGCAGCCCTCCTAGGCAACAAAGCTTCCATTATTCTTCATTGAAACAATGATAAGAATGAAAGGACCCGTGTTTTGATATTTTAACTCTCCTAATATTTGCCCTACTCACCGTGAGTAACAGAAGCTCTTACAACACAAAATAAATTAAAACTATCCTGCATTTGAAATTCCAAGGAGGTTAGGTTTCCTTTTGTTAGTGTTATTTCTGTCTAGGACCGACAATATACCTGTGGCTTTCTTGCAACATCTCTGCGAGCTCCTGAATCTTGCTGTATTGCTGAAGACGCTGTTTCAAGTGGTTATTTTCACTACTTATCTGTTGATTAAGGTTTTGCAATTCTAAAATTGAAAAAACAAAAAAGCCATAACCTCTTGATGAACAGTCAACTTAGAAAAGAGGCATAAATATTGTGGTGTAGTATGTCAACTGAAGATGCCATGGCATTAAAACTGCACAGTAGCACATGTACAGTTAAGGCTGCATCAAAGCTTGCACTTAAAAACAGCAAAACAGTGCTTTATATTTCAGGAAAGAAAAAAGAGAATCTGCATTACAAAGCTGAAAGGAAGCTTGAATTTCCAGTTTTTCAAGGCAATCTTTGTCATCTTCAGTTTACCTTCAAACTCTGCTGACAACCATTTACATTCATGGAACCTTAAATCTGCTGTATTTCTTATTAGCCTACATTACATATAAGCATCTTTCAAGCAGCAGAGGTCAGGTTCCATGTATGTAGCTGAAATGTCTCTTAAGTGATGTGATGGGGAAGAGATGTTTTATGCTTTAGCAGAGTATCCGAGGTAGCAGTAAGGGAGAGAAGTCATTGGCTACGTTATCTGCAGTGAATGAGGAACCTTAACTGTATTTCCATTTATGTTGAAACTTGGATCAAAGGTTTGAGCAACTCTCATGTTATGTGTAGATTTTTGTTGCCACATGAAGAATTCACAAATCTTTCAATTGACAGAACAGACCCCCAAAAGAGTAAAGTCACAAGTCTAATCACACTTAATGAGTGATGTCCATACCCGCCTTAGATTCCAGCTGGTTGAGACAGCAGTTATTCAGGGCAGATATAAGCGTATCCCGTACAACTCTAGATTATGCTCGTGCTATATAGGGGAAGTCGAGTCTACCGAGCATTTTCTTTTGAGATGCCCGTACTATACTGCCTTGCGATCAGTATGGCTCGTCCCCTTGCTGCCGGAAGGGATTTCCTTCGATATCAAGGGGTGTTACCTTTTCCTTCTCTCCTCATTTCAGAAGGAAACATTCGAGGCTTTGGCATCTTATACCCTTTTGGCCTCAAAGAAGAGATATAGCATTTGCGCGAAAATGGAGGGGAGGGAGAAGGATACCAATGCACTCCGATTGCCATCTTAAGGGGTATATTGGTAAAGACCTCCGGGATTCAGCATGGTCTTATGGTTAGGCCATTGTTGACTGGGCCATAGATTGCTGTTAACATTTATCCAGCTTGCTATGCCAACTAACTTACTGTATTCTTTAATTAAGTATTGGAAGCCTGCAATGCTACCAGATCCTATATGTGTTGACTGTTTTATCTTATGCCTTATAAGGCAAAATGTTTTGTTGTATTTGTTGAATTGTCTCCTGTATGTCTTATGTCTACGTTATGTTTATGTCATATTTATGGCCATGGCGGAAGCCCATGCCAAATAAAGATTTGATTTGAGTGATGTCCACTGAAATCAAAAGAAATTACTCATCGACAAGTGTGCTTAAGTCTGCAGCCTAATATTTCAGCCCCAGCATTCCAGTCAAATTTCATTGATAGTTTTCTCCTGCAGTGAAACGTATTAAACTGTGCTTTTAGTACCTCTGAAGTTCTAACCAACTGGTGCATTTACAAATGTTTAGTATCGAATGAAGTAATCACTACGAAGTGTTAATCTATTGATTTGTATTTGTGAAGAACTTTGGGATATTTTTGGGTGCTTTTAGATGGACGGCAGCTCCACTGCTTCATGCACCAGCCTGCTTCACCCTGGGTGAAAGCATCCCACCAGATGTGGAAGTGGAGCAGGCTGTACAGTGCCTGCTCTGGGCCAGCCCCACCAGTGGCGCTCCGGAACATCCCAGAGCGCCCAAACCCAGGGCACCAGCCTGAAGCAGAGCTGCTGTCTGTTTGCTCAGCACACACATGCTCCAGCTCTGCTTTCGGCCAGCTGTTGCCCCTGACAGCACCATAGAGTTGTGGGCCTCGGTCTAGACTGTTGCATGATTGCCTGCAACTCTATGGTGTAGAATGGGGGGGGGGGGATGGGTGCCACGCAGGTGAACTGCAGGCTGGGGAATCTGTCAGGTCCATCTAAAGCAGACTTGGGCGGGCTGCAAGCAGATGGACGCAGGGGTGTACCCCCAGAGCAGCTCCAGGGGCAGGAAGCCTCCTCATCCATCAATTTACACCCTTTGAGTTTGAAATGTGCTATATGTTATTTTAAGAGCACTATGAATTTATTTATACTATAAATTTCAAGCAATTTGAATTTCTTAGCCAATATATAACCCCCCTCCAAAGAAAAAGAGAAAATCTTAGGTTTTTCAAGCCACCAATACAAAGCATTATTGTATTATACTGGGAAAACTGTGGAAAGAGACTAAGGAAACCCACTTTATTGTAGGTCATCTATCTCATAGATAATGAAAAGGAGAATTGGTTACCTACCTTCGGTGAATTCCTTTCTCTCATATCCCTGCATTCTCCTCCGGATGGGTAGTTCCACCGTTGACCGCCAGGAGGCAGATGAGCTTTTTTCCTCTCTGAGCCTGCGTCACGGTGCTACCCGGCTCCAGCGCCAGTCCTTTGCAAGCTGAACTCTCATTCTATCTAGTGATTATAACTCAACAATCTTATAACAACTAATAATCATTAACGAACTTATTTAAATATGAAGCAGGTCTCTGAGAAAAGACTAGCCCGTTTGTGGATACTGGTCCCCCACACCCCCTGCTAATCATGCTGCTGCTCGGCAGGGAGGGGCGGAGGAGTATGCAGGGATATGAGAGAAAGGAATTCACCGAAGGTAGGTAACCAATTCTCCTTTCTCCTCATACCCCTGGCATACTCCTCCGGATGGGACGTACCCAAGCGAAGTGTCCCAGGTGGGAGCTAGCAGCAATGGGGGTGTCCAGTACTGCCTGCAGTACCTTTCTGCCAAAGGCAGCTTCTGCAGATTGGAAGATATTAATCTTGTAATGCCTAACGAAGGTATGTATCGAAGCCCACGTGGCTGCCCTGCATATCTCTTCATACGAGGCCTTTGCTTTGAATGCGTAAGAAGTGGCTGCACTTCTTACAGAATGAGCCCAGATTTGAAGGGGGGGCACCTTACCCTTTGCCTTGTAAGCCTCAGTTATGCTTAGTTTTAGCCACTTTGAAATTAAGGTTTTTGTGGCTTTATGACCGTGTTGGCTCTTTCTGATGTTTACAAATAAGGCTGTGGATTGCCTAAATCCTTTGGTTCTATCTAGGTATATTTTTAAGGCCCTTCTGACATCCAGCTTATGCCAGGCTCTCTCTTTGGGATGAGTTGGTCTGGGGCAAAAAGATGGCAAGATGAGCTCTTGTGCCCTATGGAAGAGAGAATTTACCTTAGTCACCCTAAGGCTCGACGAAGCCTTTTTACCTGATTCCTTCTGAAAAATACAGAAGTTCTCCTCCATGGACAGAGCTCCCAGTTCGGACACCCTCCTTGCTGATGTGACCGCTACAAGAAAAATAACCTTTAACATTAAAAAATACAGTGAAATCTGTTTTAGAGGTTCGAATGGAGGATTGGTAAGTGCCTCGAGAACCAGGTTGAGGTCCCAAGATAGTACTCTGTGTACTACCGGAGGAGCTAAATTCCTTGCAGCTCTCAAGAACCTCCTAACATTCTTGTGTGTGGAGACTATTCTGTTGGCTACTGATCTAAGCACCGAGTCTATGGCTGCTGCTTGTCTGGCCAGAGTGTTTGTCCTAAGACCCTTATCTAGTCCCATTTGCAAGAATTCAAGGACTTGCGCTACTCCTGCCTCGGTTGAATCTTGGTCCCGTTGACTAGACCACGCTGCAAAAGTCTTCCATGTGGCTCTATAGCTTCGCCTGGTGGCGGGTCTTCTGGGAAGTTGAATTGTGTTCAGGACAGCTTCTGAATAACCCCTCGCTCTCAGTGCGGATCGTTCAAGTTCCACGCAGTCAGATTTAACGTTTGAATCTCTGAGCAAGCTATCGGTCCCTGTGTAAGTAGGGATGGAATGAGGGGTAGTCTTTGGAACTGCGCGTTGCTTCGTTCGATTAGTTCTGAAAACCATGGCCTCCTGGGCAACCATGGAGTTATCAGTAAGAGATGTGTGTTGTCTCTGATTGCTCTGGATAAAGTCTTCTGGATTAGTGGGATGGGTGGAAAGGCGTATAATAGCCCCTTGGGCCATGGACTGTTTAGTGTGTCGGTCCCTTCCGCCTCTCTGCATCGAGTGCGGGAAATGAAGCAGGGAACTTGCGAGTTTTCCCTGGTGGTGAACCGGTCCATCGGTGGAAGGCCCACCCAGTTCACTAGATGCTGGAACACCGATCTGTCTAGCGACCATTCGTGTGGGTTGAGTGTCTGTCGGCTCAGATAGTCTGCGTGTGTATTCTCCTGCCCCTTGATGTGGAGGGCTTTTATCGAGGCTAGGTGTAATTGAGCCCATGAAAATAATCTGGTCACTTCCCGATGCAACTCCCTCGATCTCGATCCCCCCTGGTGATTGACGTAGGCCTTTGCCGCCATGTTGTCCGTATATACCAGGAGGTGTTGCGAGACAAAGGTCGGATAGAGGTGTTGAAGTGCCAGTCGGATGGCCTTCAGCTCGAGAATGTTTATTCTCTTTGTTGCATCCCTCTGGGACCAGAGGCCCTGAGTCGTGTGGGGTCCTGAGTGAGCTCCCCAGCCCATGAGGCTGGCGTCCGTCGTTACTACTACCCTCGCTGGTTCCGAGAGAGGTATCCCTTCTAGGAATGTTTTTGGCTCTAACCACCAGGACATCAAGTCTTTTAAGTCCTGTGGAATGGGGACCCACGGATTGAGACCTAATGTGAGCTCTCTTTGCAAACCCCTGAGCCGCCTCTGTAAGGGGCGAAGGTTGAAGCGACCCCATGTCACCTGTCCTATGCAGGATACTAAGAGGCCTAGCAGGGTCGCTAGGGGTTTGAGTCTCATGCGGCTCCGACCTCTGAGGAGGTGGATTAGTCGATGGATCTTTTCCCTCCTGTTGACTGGGATGAATGCACGGTCTAAGGAGGTATCTATTAGGATTCCTAGATGTTCCAACTTTTGTGTTGGGGTCAGGTGACTCTTTTCTCTGTTTATGAGGAATCCGTGTTTCTCTAAGTAGAGCATGACTAGGTTGAGATGTTTTTTCACCCTGTCGAGTGAGCTGCCCCGATCTGGAGATCATCGAGATATGCGTAAATATGTATTCCCCTGCTGCGTAGGTTGGCTATCAGAGGGGCCAGGATCTTTGTGAAAGTCCTGGGAGCTGAGGAGAGACCGAATGGTAGAGCTCTGAATTGCCACTGTTTGTTGTAGGCAAACCTTATCCATTTTCTGTGGGGGCCCCAGATTGGAACGTGGAGATAGGCCTCCCCTAGGTCTAAGGACGTCATCCAGTCTCCGCTCTGTAGGCTCTGACATACTGAGGTCGCTGTTTCCATCTTGAATCTGTGGCGTTTTACATATTTGTTTAGTGCCTTTAGGTCCACTACCGCTCTCCATTTGCCGCCCTTCTTGGCGACCAGGAAAATGATGGAATAGATTTCTGAGAAACGGTCTTGATCTGGTACCTTTTTGATTGCGTTGCTGTCCTGCAATCTCTTGATCTCTTTGAGCATAGCCTCGTGTTTTTGCGGATTTTTGGAGACTGGAGACGGTATGAAGTGTTGTCTGGGGGTACGTCTCAGCTCTATTTTGTATCCCTCCGAAATGCAGGATAGGACCCAGGCATCTCAGACTGAGACTCCCCAGATTTCCTTGAATTGTTGTAGCCTTCCTCCTACCTCCGAGGAGGCATAGTCAGGCATCTTGCTTGGGGTTGTTGGTCCCAAAGCCTCTCTGCCTACGTCTATCGAATCTCCCGCTTTGAATCCCCTTCCTCTGAAGGAGAAGCCTTTGGAGAATTCCTTGTGGTCTTGGTTGAACGCTCCTCTGGAAGTGCCGCCGAAGCCCCTGAATTTGAAAGATTGGCCACGAAAAAAACCCCTCTTTGGAGTCACTTGTTGGAGGGTTTTAGCCTTATCCTTGGTATTGGCCTCTTCCAGAACCTTTTCCAGGCACACCCCAAAAAGCTTGGAACCTGTATAGGGTGCCGAGGTTAGGAGATTCTTGGCTGTGGGGTCCCATTGCCAGGATCTTAACCAGACCCTGCGTCTAGCTGCTATGTCTGCTGCCAGAGCCCTGGCTGACCATGTTAGAGCATCGGTGGTTGCGTCTGCTAAAAAGGCAGTAGCCATGCAGATGCGGGAGGAGAGCTTTTGTGCCCTTTTTTCTGGTAACTCGGGGTCCTGTGCCTCTTGCATCCAAGCTAGTAATGCTCTAGACACATAGGAGGCCACAATATTAATTTTGAGGGATGCTGCCATTGAGTCTGCTGCCCCCTTAAGGGCTGAGTCCACTCCCCTGTCAGTGGGGTCACGGGGTTGGCAGTCCCCTTCCATAGGAAAGACAGTCTGGCGTGCTAGAGAAGCAGCAGCCGCATCGATTTTGGGGCTTTTGAAGAGAGGTTCCTTTCTCCTAGAGAAGGTGTACAGGCTCTCCTGTGCTCTGGGCATTTTATGGGACTTATCAGGGTGTTTCCATTCCTCCAACACAATTTTTTCAAATGTTTTATCCAGGGGTAAGCCCTGATCCCTGCCGTGTACTGATGGCAGATAGTCCCTAGTTTCCTCTTCCTCTGAATCAGAGGATCCTTCCTTAATGGCTCTCTCTTTGATTTGGAGAGTCTTAATAACATGCCCCAGCAGCTCTTCCCTACACTGGCTAGGGAACTGCCTGTCTTTCTCTCTGGGGTCTGTGGGGAGGTTGTCAGAACATTCCCCTTCCTCTAGATCAGAGCTCTCCAGGGAAGAGTCTGACTCAGAAACAGAATCCCCTAGGAACTGCTGTTTATGTTTCTTACTGCTGCCTGCTTGAAAATCATCCTCCTCAGAGCCCTGAGGGGATATCAAGGCTTGCAGCCCAGCTCCCCCTAGTGGGGATTTAGCAGACTTTTTCCCCTGCCGAGGAGCTTTTCCCGCTCTCGGTGTTTTGGGGGAGGGGCCCTTCGCTGGGAAGCTACTCTTGCGTTTCCCGCTCTTTTTAGGACGGGCCAGATCTTTTATTGCCCCCATAATCTCCTGCATGGATTTGGCAATAGAAGCCAGTGAGGGATTTTGGTCCCCCCGTGGCTCCTGCTCTGAGCCCGCTGCCTCTGTCCCTCCTGCACTATTGGTGGGGGACAGTACCCTCTCAGGGGTAGTCATGATTAGAGCAGGGCTCAGTGTAGCTGGCTCGGGGCCAAGCGGATTGGTCCCGGCCTGAGGCGGGGGGAGTGCCGCGGTGGAGGGTCCCGCTATCCGGGAAGTAATCGCGGCCTCCCCTGCTCCCCGGCGCAGTGCGAGGGAGCCGGCGGGGATTCTATTAATTTTTAAATTTTTCTTGCCTGTCTGGCGAACCGAGACGGGGTCCGGTATCGCCTCCCCAATGCCCCGCCGAAGCCTTTCTCCCTAGGCTTCCCTTTTTTAGTTGTTTAATCCTTTTTAATTTCTACCTTCTTCCTAGGGACCTGGGGATCCCTAAAAAGCCTCCCGACGGTCTCGGAGGCAGATGAAGGACTGGCGCTGGAGCCGGGTAGCACCGTGACGCAGGCACAGAGAGGAAAAAAGCTCATCTGCCTCCTGGCGGTCAACGGTGGAACTACCCATCCGGAGGAGTATGCCAGGGGTATGAGGAGAAATGTTGTTCCAACTTCTAATCCCTCATGCTCCAATTTTTCTCATTGCTTGGGAAATTTCCCATGCCCAATTTCATCTCAGGTTAAAACTGTTTTATAAGATGGGCAAGAAAAGGATGATAATAAACAGCTATAACACACTGGTAATCTGGCTCTCTTAGATGTAGATTTTCAGGCTTTTAAACATTTGTTGATTAGCCATAAAGATCTAAAAAGGACACATTTAATGTTTACGATTCTTTTCGGCCTGTAGTATTATCATCAGTGATGATAATAATCAGTACCAGATGAACAAAACTGTGTGTTGATGTAAGGGAGCCAGTGTCAATATATTTCAGAAGTAGTCTCATTCTTAGACCCACTATGCTACATTGATTACCAAAGGACTATTTAACGTGAGCAAAGTTATCAAAGTCTGGCTGTAAATATTTAAACAAATTAAACCTAACCACAGAACAAGTGTGGATTGGCCTCACCTGACAAGTATTTTCAAAACTCACCAATAAACTTTGACTGCAATGAATTAAGAGTATTAGGAGTTTTCACATTTTGATCCACGTGTGATAAATGAGATTTTAAATTAGTATTCTCTTCCAATAACTGGTCCAAATGCTTCTTCAGTGCCTCCTAGTGAAATTTAAAGAAAAAGACAGAACAGCATACGCGTAAAAAGAAACTGAAAAACAATTGGAACCAGATAGATTAAAAGCTGTTCTTTGCAGTGCAAAGTAGACAGAATTTTGTTACCTAGGAAAAATCCCTTCACTATAGTGAAGGTTTGCTTATAACAGTTCCTGAAAAAGGCCTCAGTATTTTTGTCCTGCTATGAACTGTTGGTGAGGAAGAGGAGTACTCCCCAATCTGCCTGCCAAGCCACTGGGAAGAGGAAGGACTTCAACAGTCTCTAACAAGGTTTAGTAATATGGAGCATCAGACCCAGATCGTTATACAGTATCAGATGCTCCAAATTGCTAAACCCTGTTACTATGTATTGGATACACCCAGATATGACCAAAAAGAATTTCCATAGACCTAAGGGCATTTGTTATTCCGAAGTTATTTTGTCATTCCATTTTGAAAATTACAAAATGAAAACATCAACTTGAGATTTTCCCCTAAAATTTTTTGAAATCAGTTCTGCAAACCAGGGGTATTTTTGGACGTTACAAGATCACGGTCAACCACGGTGAATCCCCTGTGGTGGTCATGATTCCCGTAACGTCAGGGGCGGATTGGCCATTGAATGCACCAGGAGGATTCCCGGTGGGCCGGTGGCCGGTCATGCTGTCTTTTTAAAAATTATTCTTAACAAACAAACCAAAAAAATTGTTGTTCCTGACCCCTGTAGGGTTGGGTTGTGTTGGAGGGGAGGGGGAGGGCTTACCTGACTCTCCCTCCTAGTAGAGCTGAAGCAGCAGCGGGGACAGCGATCGGGCTGGGAGATAAGGCTGTTTGTTTACAAACAGCTCCTGCCCATGTGCTGATC
>QEPC01013748.1:2152776-2168850 GCA_003113815.1 Sphenodon punctatus
GGAACTCCCTTCCGGAGGAAGCTCGCCTGGCCCCTAGCCTGTTGACATTCCGGCGAAGTTGTAAAACCTGGCTGTTCGCCCAGGCCTTTGGGAGGGAGGGTGGGTAGGGTGAGGTGTTTTAGCTCCCCCACCCATTTTGATTATTTTAGCTTGTTATTATATTTATAACTTTAGCCCTGTTTTAATACTTTTATAAGTATTATTTTGATTATGTGTGTTTTAATGGTTTTATTGTGTTTTAAAATTGTTGGAAGCCGCCCCGGGCTGCATGGCAGGAGGGGCGGGGTATAAATTTATTAAATAAATAAATAAATAAATAAATATATGACAGGCGTGTAGAGAAGTGTTTCCCTCAACTGCTGAATGCTGTGGTGGTTGGAAGGAACTGAAGTGATTCACACTCTGCCCCTCCTATTTATGGCCTCTATACAAACCCGCCAACAGCGTGAGCCACAAAGAGAGGGGCTGTGGAGCATGACAGGAGAACTGCTTAGAGAAGCTCCCCAGGCCGATCTGCACAGGCACAACTCCCAATGGTGCAAGTGCATGGAGTCCCACTCGAAAAAGAACTATTCCATTTCTTTCCCTACAGCTCCCTTCTTTGTGCTTGCTTTTGGGCTCCTACTGTTTGCCGTTCCCCAGTTTACATTTATTTTGTTTATCATTCGATTCTTGGTTTCCCTTCATGTATTTAAATGTTTGAAATACTAACATTTCCTAACATTTCCCACCCAAGCAATTGTTTTCATATATGTACTTATCCTGCATTTGCTCAGTCTTTAGTTCCAACTTTTGACATGCCTGAGGAAGAGTCTTGTGTGGCATGAAAGCTTGCATAATCTCACCAATAGAGATGGTTGAACAAAATAGGTCACCTGAGCTACTCTGTCCTACATCTCTGCAGGGCAAGTTTTTTCTCGTAAACAAGGGATTCTTAAGCTATTGCAAACCAGGATCACCACAGGACTCCTTCTCTGAAAGGAGCATGGAGGTGCCCAAGCATCTGAATTAAATAGATTTTTTTTAAAAAAAGAAAAGAGGAAGACAATTTAGTTTTTCCTAGTCTCAGTCCTGGAAACAGCTATATCTTTTTAGCTGGAAAACTTTCTAAAATATTTCAGGTTGAAGCCATTACCAAATATTACAAACTGGAAAATTCAAGCTTAAATTATTAAAGTTTGGCTGAGTTATAAGAAACAGAGTCCTTAAGATTATCTGCCAGATTTACCTATAAAATGTTTTTATCCACTTGTCTTTAAAGTTTTCAAACACCTAAAATAAACACTGACCTATAAGAATGGTTTATAATCAACCTACAGTAACAAAAAATGCTATGAGCGAATTAGCTGTCTGGGTGCAGAAACGTCATTAGCTATTCACTGCCATGTAATTAACAGGCATGAAGATTTCTAACTTTGTGCACCTTAGTTAGGGTTCAACATATTAACAATAAAAATACATAAAATGCACACATAAAAATAGCCCAAGAAACCCCCAACCCTCCCACATTCCCCCATCAGAACTACCCAATACTATCTTCCCAAATTACCACACCCAACCCCCCTCTCAACCCTTGCTCACTGCTGTTTCTCCTTATACTTTTTATCTTTTGGTATCCCTCTCCTTCCCTTATCACTAAGCTAAACACATGTACCTGCAACTTCATGAATGTATCCTTGACTCTCTATCTGCTCCTCTCCCTTGTTTACCCTAGGTTATAAACTGATTGGGGCAGGGATACGTCTCTAATCAGGGCTGTTCAGCGCCAGGCATATTTGATGAATCAATCATTTATCTCAGGATGTTTTCTATAAGATTCAAAATATTTTATTCTTACTTACAGAGAAATTTTTCATTGCAATGAAGTGACTTATAACCATGCCAATATTTGTCTACCAAGTCCAAAAAGCGTTCCATGGATGTTGCTTCATACAGAATTTTATTTGGCGACGGTGATCCCACACAGTGTACTTTGGCAGATATCTGAATATTAATGAAAAGATCAAGAAATTATCTCCATTCCATGCAGTATAAATGCAGTTATTTTCAATTTGGTTCCTAACATCTTTCAAATAAATATACGACAGAGAGGAGTTTAATAAGGATGTAATAACTGGGGGTAGTTTTGTCCCTGGGTTTATGTGTTGCATATTAAAAAGGCCTAAATATTACCAAATTATTATGCTAGTGGGGGCCTCTTTGTGCCATATGTATTAAGGATGTAAAACAGTTTCATTTAGCTATTTTTACACAATTGTTTCTTTGTGAAACAATCACTTTTGGATTGAAAAACATGCTGATTTCTTCGTGAAGGCAAATTGCTACAGAAAGCTAACGCACAGTATTACCTACCACTTCAAGGATTTAAGAGGGTATTTTTCACCAGTACACCACTTCTGAACAAACAGTTTTAAATAAGATTGCAAGAAAAGTAGTTGTAGTTTGAAGCCTGGCTAGGATACAGAGTAGCCCTCAGGAGAATCAGTGCCTTTACCAGTTAAAGCAACAGAACATTCAAAAGAATCATTATAAGAGATTGAAAAATCATTTAGCAGACCCCTAATTCTGAAAGTTCCTAAGATAGTTTTTAAAACTGAAAAAGGTTCAGTCTCTTTTGTGAGGTTATTCAGATTTTGATTCGGATCTGACCACCGTCATCCATGCTTTCATCACCTCAAGGCTGGATTACAGCAATGTACTCTATTTGGGGCTGTCCTTCCAAGTCCCATTGCAGTCCCTGCAATTGGCCAGGAGTGCCTCTCTGTGGGTACCGTCTGTTAGCTTTGCTCATAAAAGGGCTTGCGAAGGGGCATTCTCGGTTGCTGCCCCAGTGCTTTGGAACTCCCTTCCCCTGGAGGTTCGTTTGAGCCCAGGCTTGAGAGACTTCTGGAGGCAGTGTAAGACCTTTTTATTTGAAAAGGCATTCGGCTGGTGGGGGTGGAGGGTGGAGTGAGGTGGTGGGTTGTTTTGGGATAGGGGTGTTAGAGGGGGTTTGGTGGGAAGGTGGTATTGGGTGGGTTTTTAGGGAGTTTTGTGTTAGTTTTAAATGTTTTATAGATTGTAAGCCGCCCTGAGTCTCTGGGAAGGGCTGCATATAAATTCAAACAATAAATAAATAAATAAACTTCTGAACTTGCTTAAAGACCAGGGTGAAACACAGGGACTACTCCCTCAGCACACACTTGGAAGAAAAAAATTCATCTCCACAGAGCAGAAGCAGTCTTAGACTAGGGTGCACTAGCCCAAGGAATGACGCAGCTTGCATACACTCCAATGCCTCATGGGGCTTAGGAAAGATTTGTGCCTGGACTCCATCTTTCATAGCTAGGGCTCCAAACTGTCACCCAGAAGCAGGCTGTGGTTAAATGACACTAACTGCCAAAAATGCATGGACTTGGTTACTTACTTTAATAGTTACTGTCTCGAAGAAGACAGTCATACATGCCTGGGGATTAGATCTTTTGGTGGCACAGAGGCCTCCGCTATCAGGCTAAGAGAATCCGACATGGGGGCAGTGACTGGATTCCCTTGGTAGAGACCAGCACTGCCTGAGCAGAACCCTGTGCACCTGTTACACAGTACAGCCAGGCTGCACTGGGAAGCAGGGGGTCTAACAGCAACCTGATGGGAAGTGGGGGATGGCCACTCAGTGCCTTTCTGCCAGTAATTTCATAGGGATTTTGCTAGTTCTAAATAAATTACTAACACTTCTGGTCTAGCATTTGCTTCCCTGACACCTACAGTTTTGCTATTTGGCCTCTGCTCTTTAGGTCCAGGAACCTGAGAGGTAGGATAGTTTCTGCCTTCCGCTTCCATTGTTTTCTGTGGAGAAACTCTTGAACTGACAGATTTTCCATCTGTTTTCTGCAAAGCTGCAGGAAAAGCTTGTTTCTGAAATAGCTGGTCTCTTTCAGTTTGCACGGATGTGTTGCAGTATGATCCAGACACAGATGCCTTCTGAGAAGAAATGAATGGTTCACGCATTTCTGACAAGTCTAGAAGAGGAAAAATACAGAAATTACTTGTACAATACAAATACGTTCTGTTTAGAATGACAGCTTCACTGTGCTTTTAAAATCTACCCACAAAAACAGCAAAAATGATTAACAATTGTTTATACTATGATTACATTTATCTTCTATCTGGACACTGGTACAGTCTGTGGGGAAAACGTTAACAGACCCTGAAAGCATGCTTACTACCTTTCAACTTTGAAACAGGCTTGTTTTGTTCAGTTATGGAAGAAAAATCCAATCTAGTATGCATGCATTATAAAATATATTAGAACGGTTTCTGGTAAATAAGACTGACCACTAAGTATACTCAATCTTTCAAAAATTCATTTCTGGCCTAAGTTTCCACATGATAGAAGGTAAGATGGAGAGAAATGTGCTTGTAAATTTAATTTATTTATTTATTTATTTAAATTTACATGCCGCCCTTCACAGAGGCTCAGGGTGGCTTACAATCCATAAAACATTTAAAGCTAATACAAAAACCCCTAAAAGTCCCACTCTCCACAAAACGCACCCAATACCACCTCCCCACCCAACCCCTTCTTACACTCTTACCCCAAAACCACCCACCAAACCCCAACCCATCCAAATGGCAGCTTTCAAAAAAATAATAATTGCAGTCACTTGAGCTCCTAATAGTAATGGGTTTTTGTGGAAGCAGTGACTACAGCAGGGATGGGGAACTTTTTCCCTCGTGGGCCACTGTGAAAATTAGTACACACTTTGTAGGCTGATACTTTGGGGGCAGGGGCACTTAAAGGGTGTGCTCAGGATGGGGGAAAGTAGGGAAGGGTTCAGATCATGGATCTATGCCAAGCGATAGGGAACCTTTTCCCTCTCAGAGGTTAAAAACCAGGACAAGCTCCAAGGGCTATATAGAAGCTTGGGGCAAAAGTACTTAAGGGGTGTGATAAAGGAGGAGGGAGAAAGGGAGGGTATTCTAGAGCAGTGAGCACGACCCAGCAGCTGCAAGTTGCATGGTTGTGTAAACATATGCAAATTAGTTGGGGGTACTTGCATGGATCAGTGCCATGAATTCATCTTCTGTCCTTGAGTGCATACCCTCATCCCTGCTTCTTTTCCCTGAGCTCACTATCGGTCTTTGAGGGGAGGACTGGATCCATGAGCCAGATCCAGGAATTGGAAAGGGTTTAAATAGAAACCAGCCGCAGGCCAAATTTGGCACCCTGGCAACAGGTTTCCCACTGTGGTCTACAGCTTTTCAAGTAAGGCTTCTTTGCTAAGCTGGTGTTCTAAATTAAACCTGAACTTACTGAGAACCAGTAAGGACTGTGCTTGCTATCTAGATGCATATGTCCTTGCTATCTAGATGCATATGTCCTTGCTGTTTTGACTCAAAGACAAATATTTGTTGGTCAGTTTATAATCAAGAGCCATTGCCGGTGAACACACACTTTTACAAAATGAGAGGAGAGTTAATACAAACATCATGCTACAGAAAATTAGAAAAATCCAGCAGGTGGTGCCATTGGCATAGATCTGGTGTCTGGTCAGAGAACCTTCATGAGGAGTTCAGCTACCATTCTTATTGAGGATTCTGACTGCTGCACAATTCTTTCAGATCCTTTGCAATTCATGTGATAGTGCCTAGTTCCATTGACATCCCCTACTCATCAGGCTTAATCTCAGCCAGGGGAACATAGTAGTAAGAGGCAGCACTGAGTGGTAAAGAAAAAAAGCATCTAGAGTGGTTGCTGTGTTGGTTCAAATTATGAGAGATGAGAGACTAATGGTGGAATCCTCATTCATCCAGGTGTATGCAAATACACTGCATGCCAAAGAGCTGTGTTAGACCTAAGTGGGGTCTGAGTTCTGATTCACAGAAGGAGAAATCATTGTGTAACACAACCATGGTCAGCAGGCTGCTGCCAGTAATATGGGAGCACAAAACACACCTCTGTACCTAGGGCATATTATGAGTGCTCAGACCACACTTGAGGGTTGGCCACACAGAGGGCTATGCTAAGCTCTGGGGGAGATACTACATGTCCAAGTGAGAATAGGCAATAATGCCTCTTACTGTGAAGGAGGAATTAGTGCCCACTTAATTCTAGCATGGCACTTTGACATGCTACTTATATGTGCAACTGGATGAGTGAGGGATGCACCCAAAGTAGTTCTTTTATTAGACCAGCTTCTATTGGCAAATATGATTAAGCTTTTCCTCTCTTGAAGAGCGAAGATATAAGACTACAGCTTCAAACAGCAGCTACTGATGCAAAAACAAATTTAAAAGTCAAAGTCACATTTAAACTGGAATTTTAAAAGGGAATATCTAAAAAGATTCACAATCATCACATCTTGACTGTAAGCTATCTAAACTTTATACACAGGTTTTGTTAACTATGTAAATGAGGAAAATAATCGACTTCGAGACAGTCTGACTTTAATTAAGAATCAGCTGATATCCATCCACACAGAGCAATAACAACTACTATCAGAAAACAATGGAAAAAGGGCAATTGGTTTACTTACCGGTGAATTGCCCTTCTGGGTAATGTGCAGGACGGGAGCTCTTGCAGCCTGGGATGATCCCCGCATAGACCAGTAGGAGGCAGACTATAGTAAAGCTGAGACTGGCCGTGAGTAGAGGGGATTCATCCCTCCCACTTGCCAGTTGTTCTCAAAGCTATAAAAACACTGAAAAATACTGAAAAACACCTAAAAGAAACTATTAAATTTAACAATGGTAAAACGCCATAACCGGCTAGAATGCTGACAGGGAGGGAGAAGACTCCAATCCCAACCCTAAATGTTGACACACACCCCTCCCCCAAGTTCCCAACCACCACTCGTAACAAACCTCAAGCCCTTGATCCCCGCCCAGCGGGAGGGCCAAGCTCCCGTCCTGCACATTGCCCAGAAGGGCAATTCACCGGTAAGTAAACCAATTGCCCTTTCTCCTGGGATGTGCAGGACAGGAGCTCTTGCAGCCTAGGATTTACCAGAGCAGTGTTGAGCAGGGTGGGAAACAGTGGATCAAGGCTAGTGAAGAACCGACTGAAGGACCCTGCGACCAAGGGCCGCATCAGCTGAGTCCATCAAGTCCACCTTATAATCTCAGGTAAAAGAATGGGGAGTCGCCCACGTGGCTGCCCTACGAATCTCTGAATAGGGGGCCTTGGCACTGAATGCTGCAGAGGCAGCTGCCCCATGGGTGGAACGGGGAAGAATAGACTGAGGTGGAATGACCCTGGAGGTCTTGTATGCCTTCGAAATACATGCCACAATCCAGCCCCCAATTGCTGGATGAGAGGCCTTATTGTACCTTTTGCGAATAGTGAACTCCAGTAAAAGGGCTGAAGACTTCCGAAAGGAGGCTGTCCTCTTAATGTAAATTTTTAAGGCCCTACGAAGGTCCAATGTGTGCCACTTCTTTTCCAACCTGTGGACTGGTTTGGGGCAGAAGGAAGAGAGGATGATCTTCTTCTGTCTATGGAACAAAGAATTCACCTTTGGCACAAAGGCCGGGTCGAGGTGTAGAACGACTGAATTTGGTTTAAAGACACAAAGTGAAGGATCGATAGATAGGGCTCCGAGTTCGGAGACCCTTCTAGTGGAGGTGATCGCAATTAAAAAGGTCACTTTAATGGTAAGGAAGAAGAGAGATACGGAGCGCAAAGGCTCGAAGGGAGGTTCGGTGAGAGCCCTCAAAACCAAATTCAATTGCCAGGTGAGAAGCGGTGAACCACAGGGGGAGCCAGAGCCCTGGCTCCCTGCAGAAATTGCCGACATGGAGATGCCCTGAGATACCCCTGCCCCTAATGGTAGCTAGAGTCTTGTTGAGGGCTGCCACCTCAAGTGCTAGCCCGGAGACCCTTATCTAGACCCATTTGCAGGAAGTGCAGGATGGAACTAATTTGCGGTTTCCTTGGGTCCACCTGATGTGTTGTACACCAGACTAAAAAAAACCTCCGAGTAGACTGGTAGATACGAATGGTGGAAAGACGTCTGGACGAAAGAAGAGTGCTCAGAACAGCATCCGAGTAGCCCAAGCTCCTCAGAGCCTCGCACTCAAGAGCCACACTGTCAGCTGCAGAAACCGCGGATTGCTGTACCGAATTGGCCCCTGAGACAGTAGGTCGGGGTCTGGATCTAGAGACAGCGGGTCCTGGCGTGATAGGCTTATGAGATTGGCAAACCAAGGTCGCCATGGCCACCTGGGAGCTACAAGTATTATCATCGCATGTTCCCGACGAATCTTGGCAATCACATTGCTGAGGATCAAGAAAGGAGGGAATGCATATAGGAGCCCCTGGGGCCACTGAGTGTTCAATGCATCCACCGCCTCCGCATGAGGAGAGTGGTACCAAGAGAAGATCCTCGTGCACTTGGTGTTCCGACTCGACGCAAAGAGGTCGATTATCGGGGGACCAAAGTGGTTGCATATCCGACGAAATGCCTTCGAGGAGAGAGACCCCTTCCCCGGATCCACCTGCCTGCGGTTGAGCCAGTCCGCCATGATATTCTCTTCCCCCTTTATGTGCTTGGCTGAGAGAGACAAAAGATTTGCTTCTGCCCAAGACAGGAGGCTTCTTTGTGCAGGGCAGAGGCTCAAGAGCCCTCCTGGTTGCGGATGTATGCCATCGCTGAGGTGTTGTCCGTCAGAATCAGGAGGTGAGAACCCTTTATCCATGGAGCGAAGTGGAGGAGTGCTAGATGAATGGCTCTGAGCTCCATCCAATTCATGGAATGCTCCCGGTCCCTCGGCCGCCAGGTGCCCTGGATGTATTCGGCATCCATATGCGCCCCACAACCCAGGAGACTGGCGTCGGACGTGATGACCCTTCGCACAGGATTGGTCAGAGGGACGCCTTCCCAGAACCGATGCAGAAGGATCCACCACACGAGGGAGTCGAGGAGATGCTGGGAGGGAGAGAGCCACATTCTGGCCTTCTCCATAATGTGGTGCTGGTAAGGATGGAGAAATGACTGGAGAGGACAGAGATGATGCCTGGCACATGCCAAGTGTTGTATGCAGGAGACAAGAAGCCCCTGTAGAGACGCCAGGTGAGAGAGCGAAATTCGGCGACGAGAGAGGGTCTGCTGTATGAGAGCCTGAATCTTGCGCTGACAGGCTTCCGTCAAAAAGATGTGATCCGTGCGAGTATTGATGATCACCCCGAGATGCTCTATACACTGCACGGGAAGAAGACGACTCTTTTCCTCGTTTATAACGAACCTGTGTTCCGCGAGGACCTGCAGGGTGGACTGTACCACTGCTATCGCCTGGGAACGGGAAGGAGCTCGTACCACAATGTCATCCAGATAGGGATGGAGAGTGATGCCCCTCACTCGAAGGCTGGCGATGAGGGGAATTAGAACCTTCGTAAAGGTTCGGGGGGCCGTGGCAAGGCCAAAGGGAAGAGCCCGGAACTGTCAGTGGTGAGAGGCATACTGGAAGCAGAGCCACTTGCGATGAAGTAGCCGGACGGGGACGTGTAAGTAAGCGTCGCGCAGATCCACAGACGCGAGCCATTCCCCTTGCTGAATGGCCTTGGTAATGGACGCCAAAGTCTCCATTTTGAACGTCTTTAGGTGGAGAAACCTGTTTAAGGTCTTGAGGTTGAGGCCATTGGCCTGACTTTTTTAAGACCAAGAACAAGATGGAGTATAGTCCTTGGCCTCTCTGAGCAAGGGGAACTGGTTCGATGGCCCATATGTCTGCTAGACAGCAGATCTCCGCTTCCATGGCAGCCTGCTTCAATATGTCTCGTATAGGAGGGGATACCCAGCAGAACTGCCTTGGAGGGTAACGAAATTCTATTGCGTAACCTCGAGACGCAGTCTTGACCACTCAAGAGTCTGAGGTGGTGTTGTGCCAGAAAGGGGAAAACGCCAATAGACAAGCACCTAACCGGAGTCTGGATGTCAACCGCCTGCGGCTCGGGAAGGGGGCAGTCAGGAATCTAGCTTAGTCTGATGAGATGAAGAGGTGGTCCTGGGCGCCCTTTGGCCCAAGGAAAACTTACCGGCTCTACGAGGCCTCTGGATCCCCTGCTCGGGAGATCCATGAAGAATTGGTCAAGGTTGTATCACCTCTCCTTGTAAAGGGAGAAGAAAAAGACCTGTTAAAGCCACGGGGTCGCCTGGGGCTAGAGAATTGTTGGAGCGATAGCCTGTCCTTGTCACTGGCGTCCTTAAGAACCCTGTCAAGGTTAGCCCCGAACAATTTTTCCCCCTTAAATGGTCCCGACACCAGGAGGTTTTTAGCATGGCTGTCGGCTCTCCAGGATCTCAGCCACAGTCTACACCTGGCTGAGACATTGGCTGCCATGGCCTGGGCAGACCAGGCTATAGCGTCTGTAGAGGCTGTGGTAATAAACGAAGTGGCCAGAGTGATATTCTTGGAGAGCTTACAAGTCATCTGGTCAGAGACCTCCAGGCTTTGGCCTAGGTTGAACCATTTAAGGATGGCTCTGGCGCAGTAGGATGAGGCCAGGGATATATGCAGCATGGCCGAAACAGCCTCATAGGCACGGCGAAGCACCGCTTCGACTCCCCTGTCAGTGGGATCCTTTGGATATAAATCCCCTTCAGAAGGAAAGACGGACTTACGGGCCAGCAAGGCAGCGGCTGCGTCAACCCTGAGGACAGAGAAGTACTGGTCCTTACTTCTGGAAAAGGAGTATAGCGCCTGTTGTGTTTTGTTCAGCCTCAGAGCCTTACTGGGCTGCAGCCACTCACTTGTAATAATTTTTTCAAAGGCCCTATCAAGAACAATACCCCGATCTCTTGAAGTAGGTTTGGGGATGTACTCCCAATTGGATTCGCCATCAGAGGAATCCGAGGGGCTGTCCTTACTAGCCTTCGCTACCAGGCCCAGGACCCTCTGAACCCTAATAAAGAGTTTAGATTTGTGGGACCCTGGAAACTCACAATCTTGCTCACTGCAGGAAGAAGGGGAAGCAAGAGGGGGCAGAAGATCCTCTTGTTCACCCTGATAATCCCCCTGATCTGAAATTTCATCGCTCTTTTCATCATCATGTTCAGAAGGGGAATCAGTCCTCGAGAAATCATGTACATTATCCACTGGGGCTATCCCCTCTCGGGAAGGGCAGGATTGAGGTTCTGCCATTTTAGGAGGCCCCTGTGGGGGGAGGGAAGGGAGGTCCTCCTCATTAGAGGAGCCAATCTGCTCCAAAAGGGTGAGCCCAGCGGTTTTTCTGCACTTGCGGGCCAGGTGTTTACCCTTACCCGCCTGTTTGGACTGACCCTTGCTGGCCCTGATTTGGGGGTGGGGGGGGAGGAAAGGGCCCTTTTTCTCGGCCTGGGCTTGGCTCTGTGCTGCAGAGAATCTAACACAAAGACAATCTTATTTAGGCCCTTGAGCTGTAACAACTCGATCTGAGAAAGGCCAGCCCTGCCAGCGCGCTCTGTGGAAGGGCACCCGCCAAAACCAAACGCCCGACAGTCGTAGCGGGAGAAGCGTCTGGGCAGAGGGAGTGGAGCTCCGCAGAAGGCAGCCACACCTTCCTATTTTAATCTTGAGGCGCTGGGAGAAGCCTCCCTGCCCTGGGAGGCCACGCAACCTGGGAGAAGGAGCCCACAATCGGGCTAGGACGGAGGAGGGACTGGAGAAGTGAGCGGGGTGCCCGAAGGGACCCTGCCGCGCCCTCCCTTCCCTGGACTCCGCGCCCGAGGGGACGGAACCTGAGGAGCCTAGGTGCCAAAAGGAACAGAGGCACCAGGTAACACCAAAGTAAATTAAAGAAAAAGAAAAGAAAAATCTAGAAACCTGGGAGCTCTGCAAATCCCCAAAAGGGAGAGAGCCCCCCAGCCTACCTCCTAACTGTTCAGAGGCAGAGAAGCAACTGGCAAGTAGGACGGATGAACCCCCTCTACTCATGGCCAGTCTCAGCTTTACTACAGTCTGCCTCCTACTGGTCTATGTGGGGATCATCCCAGGCTGCAAGAGCTCCCGTCCTGCACATCCCAGGAAAAGGTAGCAAATTTACTACAGTTAGTCACTTCTACATAAAGTATGCAGAGGGCAATAAATGGTTGGATTATGAGAGTGGCCCGAACAAATCAAGCAAGAGCACTATACTTTCTAAGCAGTTACCTGGACGGGGAGTGAAATTAGCACTGGTCGTAACTTGTTTATAAACTTCAGCCTCATCTTGAAATGTCAGATTAGGGTCTTTCTTGGGCAGATCTTCAGTCTTATTGTCTAAAAATGTAACTCTAATGCTATTTTTCCTTTTCTCGTGCCCCTGATTAACAGTGCTATGTGCAACAGGCAGGACTGGTGAACAATTAGGTAAGCTTCTATATTCTAGTGAAAGAAGAAATATTACCGCATGTTTTAAAAGTTATTTTACCTCCTGAATTGATCTGATACGAAGTAACATAAAAAAAGAAAGCATTCATCTCAAAATTTGTAACACAGAACTTTCAGTGATAGAGGATAGTAATGGCAATATTCATTGTTTGAAAACGTGTAAATTAATGTCTGCTAATTAATTCTGCATTGAAATTTATCCAACATTTCAGTGCTTATTCAGGAAACTGGGTGTGGCATAACTTTATACTTTTCTAATTTGAAAAACAACAATAAGTCTTTTGTAGTTCTTCATAAAACAACAATACACAGGATGCAAAATTAATGTCGTACGGTATGACCATTAAATGTTTTCAAATACAGTTACTGGACTAACAATGATTAATTTTCAACCCATAAAACATGGAGTAAGCGATTAGAAAGCCAGATTTAATAATATAAAATGTTCATGCTTATTGAAGTGCATTGCCTTTACATTGCTAGTCAGTAAAATGATTCCATCAAAATGCAGTAAAATACTACTACATGAATAGTGCCATTAACCTAAATTTAACCTTTACTTGTTTACCTTACGCAAAAAGTTTTTTATCCATTTGAAGCAACAGTGAAATTAATATGAATATAATTGTTACCTCTGTCAGCTTTTTGAGCTTTCAGCATATTTCTGTTTTCTGATACAGCATCCTAGATTTAGAAATAGCAATAATACAGGGAGTGTAAATATAAAGCACTTAGGAAATTGTACCCTAAATCTGCTAGGTCTATTTTGAAGGCCTCTGGCTCAAAAGATTCATTCTCTCTCATCAAATCAAGTTGTTTTGCTGCTGCTAAAGTTCACAAGGTTGTAAAGCTTACTATGAGGTATAAAATCTGCTAAACATGGAGAGCTCAATAGAGTTCTTTCTTTAAAATAAGGGGAAATGTTTAACTGAAAATACCTGTATCATTTTATTCTGCCTGCCAAGACAGAGTAAAGGTCTTTTGTTTGCCCCGCAAGAGATGATTATATGATCAGCTGAATCCTGAACTCAGAACTAGTCAGGCAAGTAGAGGAGTAAGATCTTCTGTTTTAGGCCACAATCCTGAAACCATTTACTTGACAATAGCCTAACTGAAGTCTGTGGGACTAATAACAAGTAAGCAATTTCAGGAATGGAGTCTTAAGGACCCTGATCCAGCTCTGCACTGGCATGCAAGGAATAGAAAATTGGGTACCTACCTTGTAAATTTTCTTTCTGTGTGTGGAGTCCTGGACAATCACTTTAAGGCCACTTTCAGGCATGCCCCCTATGCATATTTGTGCTGCGGGGGGAGGGTGTGCAGCCTGAATATGTGCAGGGATCGGCTGGTCTGAAGGCCTGCCTGCCCCCCGGCTTTTCCGGCAGAGATGGCAAGGATACAGAGCTCAATTTCCTGCTCTCGATTTCCTTCCCCTTTCCATGGGGAAGGTCCACGTTGCGGCCCAGCAGAAGGCAGCACTGATCTTCATGCTGGGTATACTCGGCGTAGATCTACCCCCAGCTCACCAGTTGTAACAAGCTTGTAAAGACAACTGGAAAATATACTAACACCACCCTCAACTAAACTACAAAGGACAACTCTGAAAACTTGGTTATGCTGTTCTAAATGTTGTAAAATGAAAAAAAAAATCACAGACAGGGTGGGCTGAGTAACTGTCCAGGACCCCAGACAGAAAAAAAATTCACAAGGTAAGTACCCAATTTTCTATTCTCTGTGAGGTCTTGTACAGTCACTCTGTATGTCTATCACTCATGGGGACATACAAAAGCAGTGTTCCTTACAACATGGGTAGGGAGCAATTTAGGAACTGCATAACTTAAACCTCTCCCCTAAGTAACAGACTCATGGCAACTCTTAGTGCAGAACCCTCCTGCTAAATGCAGACTCAGCAGACTCATAGGTATGAGTTTTGTAGCGCCTATTAAAGGTATGCAGGGATGACTAAGTAGCTGCCCTGCACACCTCGTAAGGAGCTCTGGCACTGTAGGCTGCTGAAGTAGCGCACTCCCCAGAGAATGAGCCGATATCTACTGAGGCAGAGCTTTGTCCTGAGCCCTATATGCCTCTGTAATGCAGCATGAAATCCACTTAGAGATATTCGTTCTCGAAGCCTTGTTTCCTCTCTACAAGATTTAAAGTTAACAAACAAGGCAGGTGATTTAGAAAGGAACGAATGCCTCATTCAATCTCATTACAACGGAGTCTTATCTAAAAGATGCATTAGATTAGGATCTATGGTGGGGGCGCTAGTGAGCATGGGGTCTGTGTAGTCACATGGTGACTGAGCTCCTGTGAGGCCTACTAAAGAACCTACCAAAAAAAGGTAAAAAAAGCAAGAACTGAGACTCAAAAACTAATACAGGGAGACAATAAGATGGCAAAACAAACCAAGAGAGCTGAAAGAGCCTCTATCCGGTGGTTTTATGGAGCAACAAACTGGCTCCCATTCACAGCCAGAGGAGAGGGAACCTGAAGACATCATGGCAGCTCTGATGTCAGAAAACACTGAAGAGGGAGGGGAGAAAGCCTCGGTAGCCTCGATTGCTGAGCTCTTTAAAAAAATAAAAAGAGACCTCTCTAAACTTAGTAAACAAACAAATGGATAACTTGATGGGAGAAACGAGCTCCCTACAAAAAATCCTCAGCAGAGGTGGTGAAGAGAGTGGACATAGTAACGAAATGGCTAGACCAGGCCAAGCAGCGCATCAGTGCTCTGGAAGACAAGGGACTCTTTGGTGAGGACTCGCCGCAGACCCTTACCAACAAGGTGGCCCTCCTCTCTTCCAAATGTGAAGATTTAGAGAACTGCAGTCGGCGGTCCAACCTGCGAATTATGGGCGTCCCGCAGGGGGCAGAGGCATAAGACCCGGAGGGCTTCATTGGCGGTTTGCTGTCCGCCATCTTTCCCACCGAAAAAACACCTGCACTCTACCATCGTGGAATTGGGCACACAGAATCAGTGGTGGCTGGTGGGTTTTGAGGTTGCTGGGTCACTAAGGCTGGCTGGGCTATTGCTGGCTTTACCAGTGGCAGGCCGGTGAAAATAGGGACAGAGCCTAGCCTAGGGGTGGAGCCTGGGCAACAGTAGGCAGAACCAATGCATGCCCAAACAAATAGGGCCCTATCATCGTGCACAGCGTGCTATTGAACATGAATAAGAGATAATATGTGGAAATTAAAAACAACTGATCATGAACAAAACAACTTTATTTCCAGGCCAGGGAATGCACAGATATATAAAAACCAGAAAACCAGATATATAAAACCATGCACAGCTAAAAACCAGCTAAAAACCATATGGAACAGCTAAAAACCAGATATAAAACCACTCAAACAGCTAAGGACCAGCTATAAAACCATGTAAAACAGCTAAAAACCAGCTATAAAACCATTCCATATAAAACAGCTAAAAACAGCTTAAAAACCAGCTATAAAACCAGCTATAAAACAGCTAAAAACCAGCTATAAAACAGCTAAAAACCAGCTATAAAACCATTAAAACAGATATGAAACCATTAAAAACAGATAACCCTAACCCCCCATCATGCCCCCATGTCTCCCCCACCCCCATCATGCCCCCCATCTGTCTCCCCCATGATGCCCCCATCTGTCTCCTGATCCCCCATCATGCCCCCATTTTTGTCTCCCCCCATCTGTGTCTCCCCAGCCCCCATCACGCTCCCCATCTGTGTCTCCCCTCATCTGTCTCTCCCCGGTCCCCATCATGCCCCC
>QEPC01013748.1:2169473-2215661 GCA_003113815.1 Sphenodon punctatus
CTTGTTTGTTTGGAGTTTACTCATTGTTAATCCTATCTTATACGATAGCAACCTGTTTAGTATGTATCAACAGGCTTCTTACTATGTATTTTGAGAAAAACCCCTCCCTGCCAGCAGTCTTGACCTGACGTCATTTTTAGCTGACCTCCATGCATCTTTCATTCTATAAGAAGAGAGAGGAAAGATGGATTTTTCAGAAAGCTTCCTTTCCTGAAGCTTTTCTCATCTTCCATCTGGCAGAATCGGGCAAGGACTGTGGGTAATATGAATGTATATTAATATGATGCATTGAGTCAACCACAGCAATAACAAATTGGCAGTATAATACTATCTGGAAGTAGTCTTTCTTTTTCTGTTGTTATATACGGTAGGAATCTAAAGCAGTTTCTCTCCATCTACTATTTGCGCCTTGACAATAAGGACTTGGCCAAGCAGAAATGCTTAGAGACAACTTGTTTTCCTTGCCTCCCACGCCTCACTACAATGATCAGGTTTCATAATCATCCTACTACACCTACGCTGGTAACATATCGCACATTAGAGCTATAAACCTGGTCGTACGGGGACTTAATTGCCGGATAAAGCAAAAAAGAGTAATTCAATTCCTGAAAACACAGAGAGCTTATATATTCTGTTTACAGGAAAACCATTTAAGCAAGATCTGACTAAACTTAGAAACAAATATTTTGGCTCTCTATACAGCTCATGTTATATGAAAAAGCGAGCAGGGGTAATAATAGGCTTCTCTGCTAAAGTTGAATTCCAGCTTAAACATCAATATAAGGATGGTTCCAGTCATTTCCTCCTGGTGGCAGGCACAATAGAAGGAGATAGTTTTACATCTGTCTTTTTGTATGCTCCCAATAGTAATTTGGTCCCCTATTTCCAAGAAGTGATTCCTATCATTTTGGAAAAAGCAGAGAGTAAAATCATGATCCTCTGCAACCTTAATTGCCCTCTATCTCCTCTCAATCGATCGTCCGGTGCCCTCTTGGATAGGTGGCAGCTGGAGGTTGCTGAAAGTTTTTTTTAAAAGTGGATTCAGCGACATTTGCAGGTTAAAAGACCGTAATAACAAGGACCACACCTTTATCGGCTAGACACAGCACATATTCCAAACCTGATTATATTTTAGTCTCCCCTGATTTGGTTGAGTGCCGTTCATCACCTCAGACTATTTCGGCTCCTTTTACCGACCACTTTGCAGTTGCGGTCATAATTGTGGCGGGAGCACAAAACCAAATAAAAACTAAAGTGTGGTCCTTATCCAGAAGCTTATTACAGGATCCGGTGATCAGGGACAATATAATGGAGACATACGTGGATTATCTAAAAAATAATGATAACCCTCTAGAGTCCTCTCAAAACGGCGTGGGAGGCGGATAAGGCTGTCCTAAGAGGAGAGTTTATCTATCTTATGGCACCTAGGAAGAGAGAGAGGGCTGCCACGTTGCAAGACCTCTATACCCAACTAAACAATTTGCTCCTGGCAGATAAAAAATAAACCCAATAAAAAACAACAGCAACACTTAATTAAACTGAGGGAGGAGATTAATCTAATAGAAACAGAGAAAACAGTCCAACAACGTAGGCATCTAAAATTCTTATACTACAAAAAAAAGCAATAAGGCGGACCAGTTATTAGCTAACATGGTTAAAAAAAGATAAAACAAGGCTAAAATAACTCAAGTTAGAGGATAAAAAAAGCCAGGTTACCACACAAAGGGGAGAAATTTCGGCTTCTTTTCTTGAGCTTTACAAGAAACTATGTAGTTCCACTGGCCACCCCCGCCCCAAAGAAAATATTTTACAATTTCTGAATAAACTGAACCTGCCTAAACTTGATCAAGATCAAAGGGAGATGCTCAATGAAAAGTTTACAGAGGAAAAAATGTAAAAAACATTTAAGCATTTGCCCAAAAGTAAAGCAGCGGGGCCAGATGGTTATCCCATGGAATTTTACCAGGCATTCGCGGATCAGCTGGCTTCGCTCCTCAGCAGTTTCCAACAACACCTTAGAAAAAGGCACTATGCCAGACTCTTTTTCCATGGCAAATACAGTGATCTGCCTCAAAACGGGTAAGTCTGCTGAGGAGTGCACCAGTCACCACCCTATATTATGTCTTAATTCAGATTTTAATTTTTTTTAAAACTTTGGCAAATAGATTAAATAATTGCACTGGATGTCTCATCGACCCTGATCAAGTTGGTTTCATCCGCCTCCGCTTAGGTGCAGATAACGTGCAAAAGGCAGTAGACATTATCCACTACATACACAAGACTAATACCACTGCTATCGCTATCTCTATGGATGTTGAGAAAGTGTTTGATCGGATAAAATTCCCATTTTTATTTCACACTTTACAAACCATGGGTTTCACAGGTAACTTCTTGAAATGGGTTAGGGCAATTTACAGAGGTCCAAAATCTCATTTGATCATAAATAATGATCACACTCTCTAGCATTTCATTTACTTAGAGGTACACGTCAGGGATGTCCTGCTGTTTGACTTGGCCTTTGAGCCTTTAGCAATGGTTATCCGTCAAGACCCTGAAATCTCCGGCATCCGTATCTGGTGACACAGAATGTAAATTGGCATTATATGCCAACACCTTGCTGGTCTTTTTTACCGATCCTGCAAACTCGGTCCCCAAACTGACAAAACTAATAGAAGAATTTGGTGCCCTATCGGGGTGCAAGATCACCTTTCAAAAATCCTCGGCCATGATCTTCAACAACCACCCTGCTAAAGATGGCATTCCAACTGAGGCCACCCCATTCCAAATTGAGGAAAAAAGAATTAAATACTTGGGAATTTGTTTATCCAAACATGTACAAAATTTGTTTAAGGATAATTTTCCAGACACCTTTGATGATCTTGAGAGAGATACAGAAATCTGGTCCAGCCTTGCATGCTCATGGCCGGGCAGAATTAACTTGTTTAAAATGTCTATGCTTCATAAGTTCATAGTTCTTCCTATAAAATTACCTAATAAATTCCTCAAAGAGAGAAACATATACCGCTAAAAAAATGGGTCTATAAGGGAGGAAGGACAAGAATCAGCCACTCAGTTTTGAATACAAGTTGATCAAGTGTTGGCCTCAACTTCCCTGATACAACACTTTATCACAGGGCAGCGGCACTTAGAGCCATAAAATACTGGTATGGAACAGCTGATGCCAAATGGGTGGGAACAGAGAGGTATGAAATGGGACGAGTACAAAGCCGGGAGGAATTGATCACTTTGTCCACTAAGATTCTTCCTGCTATGGAGCAACACCCGTTCGTCCATATGGCATGGTCTGGACGAACTGGCATGCCATATGGCATGGTCTTGGACTGCGTCCAAGATGGAATTAGGGGACAGCTTGTCCTCCTTCCTTCCCATTGACTGTTCAGCTTGTGCGCACAACCATTGATTAGGGCCCTAAAGAAAAAAGGCACCCATTGGGTTAAGAATCTTTTTCAGGGAGACCAATTTAAGTCAAAAGAGGAGCTAGAGAAGATCACACAGGCCCACATAGACCCCCTACACTATAATCAGTTGAAAAGCCTTTACACAGGTTCAAAAAAACAGGAAAATGTATACTCGTCTCCCTAAGGAATTGGAAGTTATTTTGTTCTCCTCACTGGGTCAAAGAGGACTGCTCTCCAAAATTTACTCAGAACTAAAACTGATATGGTATAAGCCTCAGTTAAAATACATCCAGAATTGGGAGAAAGATAATCAAAGAAATGTTGATAAACAGGAGAAGAGTCAAATTTGGACGCACATGCACAAATGTTCACCTCTCCATAGCAGAGACACAAACAAAAACAACACATCTTTACTTGACCCCAGTCAAAACTATGCATTATTCCAGGACTTCCTCTCCTCTTTGTTGGAGAGGATGTGGTGAAAGGGGAGACCTCTTTCACGGTTTATAGACCTGCACTGAGGTCCAACCTTTCTGGTTTAAAGTTTGGGAATTTGTAAAACAAGCCACTGGACTACCATTGCCATTCATACCAGAAATTGTACTCCTCGGAGTCTACCCTACGATACCACTTAGAGACACACAAAAGTACCTGTGTTGTGGCTGGAGTGAAAGTTATTGCCCGCAACTGGAAAAGTGACAAACAGTTGTCCATAATGGAATGTCTGCACCGCCTTTAGTTTGTGCTGACCATGGAGAACACTCTGGCAGAGGTCAACGATGACCTGGAGAACCTTTACTCTACTTGGTCAAGTTTATTTATTTACAAAACATTTATATCCCGCACCCTCCTGCAACTCGGCAGCTCGGGGCGGCAACAACATAAAAACCATCAATAAAATCATCTAAACTACAATATGCAATATATATAAAATCGACATATAAAATAGCGGCTAACAGATAAAATAAAATCTCCTCCCCACCCCCTCCCCGAAGGCCTGGTGCTTCTCTTGTATCAGAAACCAACTTTGTATCAATGAACCTGAAAACCTGTTGTTGGACATTTGAATGTATTGAGATCAAGACAGTCCCCTCAACGGTCTGATTGGGATAGAGAGATGATAGAGGGGCGCACGTGGTCATTCTCCACCCTTTATTTGTATGTTTGTTTACAGCAGTTTCTATGCGTCATTTGTTAGTGTTACTGTGAATTTACCTCTTTGGTAGTTATAAGAGAGCAAAATGTGAGGGAATTGGAGGGGTGGGAGGGACAGCGACATATCTGTACTGCTGACCAATGGGGACAGGGTAATTTCTTGTATTATCTGGACCCCATTTTGTGTTGAGAGGTAATGCTTTCATTGTAACACTACTGTATATGCCTGGACTCAAATAATAAACTTGTGTATAAAAAAAGATTAGAATCTATGGATAAGGCTCCAAGATCAGACACACATCTGGCGGATGTAATTCCAATCAAAAAAGCCAATTTGATTGTTAGAAAATATAAACACTTTTCCTGCAGAGGCTCAAAAGGAGCTCTCATCAGTGTCAGCAGTAGTAGGTTAAGAACTCATGAAGGGAACCAATGGATCACCGGAGGGGAATGCAACCTTGCTGCTCTAAGAAATGTTTTTACGTGCAGATGCGTGGACAATTTTTGCTAGCGTACTGTCCAGTGCCACTTGTCTAGTAAGCGTATTAGGGATAAGTCCCTTTTGCAGCCCAGACTGTACAAATTCCAACACATCCTTAAGATCCGAGTGACACAGATCTATCAACTTCCTTGAACACCAGCTGGTGAACTTTTTTCACATGTGTCGATAAATTCTCTTGGTGGAATCATGTATGTCACCTAGCAACGTGTCAGTAACCACCTTGGAATATCCTAAGCGTTGTAAGGATCTCTGCTCAATCTCCATGCAGTTAAGTGGAATATTTGGGGGTTGGAATGCAGAACTGGACCCTGAGTCAATAGATCCCTTCTTACTGGTAGGTGCAGAGGCAGGGCCGGCCGTACCATGGGGCAGCCACCCAGGGCCCCGTCCGTTAAGGGGCCCCACGATTGGGCTGGGGGTTTTTAAAACATTTTTCCCCCCAAATTAATTACTAGTTGCTGTGTCAGGGAGGGGGGGCAGAATGCATGCTTGTCATGTGGGGCACCACCACCACCACCACCACTTGACACACCCACCACACTGCTCTGGAGTCCTCCCTCCCAGCCTCTGGCAGGGCCCCACATGATTTACCCCAGCCATTCCAATCCTCGCTCACCTGGCGTCCCCCCTCCACTCACAGGAAGTTGCTTTATGCAACTTCCTGGCACGAGAACACTTTCCGGCTGGTTGGGGATGCGGGCGGTTACATCGGTAATGGAGGTGGAGCAGTGAGGCGGACGAGGAGTCGGGCCCGGACAGAGCAGCAGCGCCTGATGGCAGCGCTGCGGCACGGGATCTGGAGGAGGTGGGAGTGGTGGCACCATGGAGTGAGAATCAGAGGTGGTGTGGCTGGAATCGGGACGGGACATGGGTAGGAGGAGGCAGTGCAGCGTGTGGGCAGGTAAACTAGACCAGTCTGGCTGAGACAGTCAGTGCGTGTGTGTGTTTGTTTAAATGAGTGTGTGTCTGTAAGAGTTTGTTTAAATGGGGGGGGTTGAGTTTTGAATGGGTGTGTGTGTGTAAAAAAGAGAGAAGTGAGAGCATGATGTGTGTGAGTAAGAATAGGTGTGTGAGTGAAGAGAGAAAGAGAGAGAAGAAAGGTGAAAGCATGTGTGTGAACTTGAACGGGGGTGTGTGAGTAAAGAGGTGAAAGCGTATGTGAGAGCTTGAATGGGGGTGTGAGTGAGAGAGAGGTGAAAGAGTGTGTGAGAGCTTGAATGGGTGTGTGTGTGTGTGTGAAAGAGAGAGGTGAAAGGGTGTGTGTGAGCTTGAATGCGGGTGTGTGCGAGAGAGGTGAGAGCATGTGTGAGAGCGAATTAATGAGTATGAGAGAATAAATGTGTGAATGAGAGGTGTGTAAGAGAAGGGTGTATGTGTGGGTGAGTGTGTGCGTGAGAGAGGGAGTTGCTCCCTCTCTCCCCCCTCCCATGGCTGTTCCCTCTCGCCCCCCGATGGCTGCCCCCATTCCCCCATGGCTCCTGGAGGGGGAAAGGGAGTCACCTCCCTGCCCAAGGAGAGGCCCAGCAGAATGTTCCTGCTGTGCCCTCCTGTCTAGCAACCTAAGCCTGCCAGTCTTGGACTGACCTCCAGCCCTCCCAGAAGACCCTGGCCCAGCAGCAGCTGAGGTAAGGGCCACCCGGCCAATACCTCTTCCTCCTCTTTCCTGATATTTATTTATTTATTTATTTATTTATTTATATTTTTATTCAATTTATACCCCACCCCTCCTGAACACAGCTCGGGGCGGTTTCCAACATGATGAGCTCGTTTGTGCTGCTACACGCCTCTGTGGGGCTTTGGGAGTAAAGTGGGGTCATCTGGGGGATGGTTTGGGAAGGGGCTGGAGGATGCTGTGATCATGGGGGAGTTGTTTCTTGTTTGATATGTTTAATTGGATTTTCAGTGCTTTGGTGCTTGAGATCCTTAAACCCAATAACTGGAAAGGGGTCACACTGACAAAGTCTTTCTGAGAGCTGTGTTTGGCTGCTCTGGGCCTGAGGTTCAATTTCTCATCCCTGCTTTCATGGGGGGTGCTTTGGCTGTGTGGGGGTGGTTTGATCTGTTTGATCAGCTGGATCTACGTTTGAACTCCTGTGTTGGGAGTGTAATAGGAATATGCTCAAGAGGGGTTCAGGCCATGGATAACCTGTCCCTATTAGTAGTGTGCATGCCCTCCTGTGTTTTAAATAAGAGTCTTTGCCTTTTAACCATATCTGTGTCCTGGGCTCCCTTTCATCTAAACCAGATTTAAATGTTCTTTGGAGCACATTGTACTGACAAGTTAAAAGTAACTTATATGACAATTCTCTAATTGTCAAAGGGAAGTGGGTGGGGCCTTGGAAAATGAGAGGGGCAATGGGAAAGTGGGAGGAGCCATGGGAAAGTGGGCGGGCTGTGGAAAGCCCGAGGAGCTGACGGGGCCCCACATTTTGTGTTCGCTCTGGGCCCTGCAATTTCTAAGGCCGGCCCTGCGCAGAGGAGGGATGATTTTTAGATTGACCAGGTTGGAGAACCAAGGTCTGCGAGGCCAGTGAGGCCTCGCAATATGATCTGAGCCCTCTTCTGTTTGAGTTTGTTCAGAACCTTGCCTATTAGAGGAAGTGGGGGAAAGGTGTATAGAAAGCCTGGCGGCCAAGTCTGTCTGAAAGCATCACACCCCATGGCATAATGAAACTGGGATATGAATAGTTTTACTTCATTGTTTTCACTTGAGGCAAAGAGATCTATTTTTGGAGTCGAAAGCCCTGACTATTATGTCGAAGGTTTCTCTGTTTAGAGACCATTCTCCTGGCTCTATCTTTCACCTGCTTAGCCAGTCAGCATGCACATTTGATAGTCCTTTTATATGTGTGGCCTTTTTAAATTTTTATTTAATTTATTTTTTATTTTTTTAAAAAATTCTATCCCGCAGCCTGGGGCAGCGACCAACATAAAACATAATAATCTAAAATACAATCTCTCATATATATATATATATATATATATATATATATATATATATATATATATATATAAGATGGGCACATATAAAGATATAAAATATATAGAATAGCAGCTAATAAGTACCCACCCCACCTTACCCACCTCCCTCCTCGAAAGCCCAGCGAAATAACCAGGTCTTACAACACCTACGGAAAGAGGAGAGGCCAGGGGAAAGACGGGCCTCCAAAGGGAGAGAGTTCCGCAGCCAAGGCGCGGCCACCAAGAACGCCCTTCCCACCATTGCCCCCTGGTGTACGCGGGGGACCTCAAGTTGGGCGCCCCCAGCTGAGTGCAGGGGCCGCGAAATGACCCGAGGCTTGAGGCGGCCTCGCAGGTAACCAGGACCCAAACCGTTTAGGGCTTTATAAGTCATAAACAACACCTTGAATTGGGCCCAGAAGGCAATGGGCAGCCAGTGCAGAGTCCGGAGCACTGGTGTGATGCTCTCGAAGTGGCCGCATTCTGCACTAGCTGCAGCCTACGGACCGTCGCCAAGGGTAGCCTCACGTACAGTGCCTTACAGTAGTCCAGTCGGAGGTAATGAAAGCATGGATGATGGTGGCCAGATCTGAGTCCAAGACATACGTCCGAAGCCGTCGCACCAGATGTACTTGACGAAATGCTACTCTTCCTCCACCTGGACTGTCAGGTGGAGACCTGACAGTCCAGGTGGAGCTACAGGTCGAGGAGAGGACATTATGGAGAGGACATGGTGTTCTGCCCACACAAGTAGACTGGACGCCTCCTTGGCCAGTGATTGGGACTTGGATCCCCCCTTGCTTTGACATAGGCTTTCGCTGTTGTATTGTCTGTGTGGACAAGTATGTGTTGTCCCCTAATGGGGGTGGCAAAGTGAAGCATGGCTAACCTTATGGCCTTTAATTCTAACCAGTTTATATTGTGACACTTGTCTAACCTGGTCCCCTGCGCTGAGCTCCCTCTCAAATGCGTCCCCCAGTCTGAGAGGCTGGCAGCCGTGATGAGAGTGATCCTGCTTGGGTCTGATAGAGGTGTTCCCTCCTCGAGTCTCCAAGGAGTAAGTCACCACCCCAGTGCCACTTTTACACTGTCTGGTACCTGAACCTTGAAGCTCTGACCCTCACAGATCTGTATCTGGAATTTTTAGAGAAACTTTTGCAGGGGTTGCAGGTGGAATCTTGCCCACGGGATCAAGCGTAAGCATGATACCAGCATGCCTAGCAGACTCATCATGGTTTTGAGGCAGGACTGTTCCCTGGAAATGACCTGTTGGGAGAAGGTTTAGGATTTTTCCCCTTCTCTGCTGGGGTAGAAAGACAAAATTTAGTTTCATGTTTATCAGGATCCCCAGATACTCCAGGGTCTGTGTGAGAGTCAGATAGCTTTTCTCTACATTTACTATGAAGCTGTAGTCTGAGAGGAATGCAATCATCCTTTGTAAGCCCCTCATCACTTTTATCCCCTCTGCGAACATTCGTGGTGCTGAGGCTAGCCCAAACAGGAGAGCCCAGTACCCAATGCAAACGTTGGTAGCTGTAGGAGAACCGGAGTCATTTTCTGTGACTGGGGCATATAGGTATGTGTAGATAGGCCTCCCTGAGATCTATTGATATTAGCCAGTTCCCCTGAGAGATGGCTCTGCAGATGGAACTCTGTTTCCATGCAGAAGGGCGGCACTCACACTGATTTGTTCAGTGCCTTGAAGTCAAGAACGGCCCTCCAGTCCCCTGACTTTTTGGATGAAAGGAAAAGAACAGAGTAGAGGCCTGTAGATTTTTCTACCTCTGGTACCGGTTCTGTAGCTCCGATATCAAGGAGCTGCATGATCTCCTCCCACCCACCCCCACCCCAAGTTTATTGAGTAAGTTGTTTACACTGAGTCATGCTGATGGAAAACCTTAAAATTACAGGTAAGATACACAGTCAACAACTTACATACCGGAGTTACGCATCCAATAACCCACCCTAGACCCACCCCCAGAGAGAGAGATGAGGATATACCTCAAAAAACATAGTATATCTTAACTATGGCATGAGTATTCCGCCCCCACCATCAGGCATTATATACTATTGATCAAAAGAGGGTCTTCCGCCCTATCCATGTCCATGTTGGCTCTGATGCAATCATAACACGGTGTCCAAGTGTTGTAAGTATTCCTCTAAGTCATCATTCTCTTCAGCAAGTACTTTTTCAAGGGACATTATATGCCAAACTCTTTGCAGCCACTCTGTTTCTGTAGACTCCTTCAGGTTTTTCCAACCACATGCAATAATGTTGAGACGCACTAATATCGTTTGGACACATGATTTTTTATGCGCAGCAAGCAGAGGTAACTTTGGGACTAGGCCCAAAATAGCAGTCTCAGGGCAACAGAGTATTGCAAGCCCTATGGTAGAGTTCATTCTGTCCCATATAAGTTGCCATAACGGTTGGATTTAAGGGCAAGACCACAGACAATGAACCAAGTCCCCTCTTTGGCCACATTCCCACCAACGTTTGTCAGATAAGGAAGGGATCATTTTGGCGAGTCTGCTGGGCGTTGGGTACAGTCGCATTGTGAGTTTAATTTGCAACTCCACCAATGCAAGTGAGGTGGAACATTTGTGCATGTGCTGCCAAATTTGAGTCCGATCCTCTTTTTCTAAGGTTATACCCAAATCCTTCTCCCACACATTCAAGTATTCAAATTTAGGGGTTTCACTTCCCTGTAGATTAGAGATAAGGCCCTTATTCCTGGAACTCGAAAAGATAACTGCCTCCAGCGCTTTTGGTGGTCTAGTAAAACAAGAGCGTTTTTTCTTGGAGCCTTTTAAAAGGCTGCAGAGCTGATTATATACCATACAACTAATTAGACCCCGTAATAGTTTCTCCAAATCCATTTTAGTCTTGAAAATGTCTCCTGTAAACAAGTCATTAGCCTTATGAAGACCTTTCAGACTCAATTTATTAATTAATGCTCGAACTTACTTGGATTCCGACAAGAGGGAGTTATCTATGGGTAAAAAATCATTTAACCTAGCAGTCCCAAGCTACCCCCACAAACGGATGATCCTTTACACCCAATTTCCTTGGAATTTCTAATGTTACCAAACTCTCTCTGAAACTGCATTATTCCATGCACTCCCTTTCCATAGAGACCTAGCTCAAGTCCCCCAAACCCTGATACCTTGACTGCTGCCTTCTAATATGTTTCGAGCTCAGGCATGTTAATGACCCCTAGATTTTTGGTACCTTTCAGTGTCACATATTTAATTCTGGGATGTTTGCTGCTCCACCCCCATTTTTCTTGCCACGTTTCCACATCCTTGAAGAAACTGACCGGAATCCGCACAGGGAGGAACAGCAGTTTATATAGTAATTTGAGAATGACCACCATCTTAAAAAGGTTAATCCTGCCCCGCCACGAACAAGTAAGATGGGACCAGGTTTCAGTTTTCTTTTTCAGGTCAGTCAAGCTGTGGGGAAAATTTTCCTTATTCAGGTCCTTTGTTAGAGAAACACCTAAGTACTTTAACTTATGCTTTTCTACTCAGAAGGCGATTTCCTTAACTAATGCATTATCACTCTCCTCAGAGTTAAAGTATACAGAGCCGAGGACTTTTGGAAATTGATTTTGTAACCAGAGAGCTGGCTAAAACGGTTAATGAGCTCCACTAATTATGGGATGGTAGATCTAGGCTCCGATAGGAACACCAAGACATCATCAGCGTATAGTGCCAGTTTATGTTCCCTCTGGTCTACGGATATTGGGGTTTTGTCAGATTGCAAGAGCAAGGGGCTCCAGGGCAATGTTAAAAAGAAGAGGGGAGAGAGGACACCCTTGTTGTGTCCTTCTACCCAAACTGATGTGTGGAAGACAGTTCACCATTAATGATCAGTTGTGATACAGGACTCACATAAATGGCTCACACCCACTTAATGAAATTGCCCTGAAGCCCAATTGCCCTCATAGCTTCAAATAAAACACTAAATTCAGTGCAGTCAAAGGCTTTGTCACTACAATGGTATCTACACTACAATGGTATCCTGATTCAATTTGCAAATCTGATACATGAGGTTGGTTGCCTTTCTGTCATTGTCCACACCTAAACAGTAGGGATAAATCCCACTCGATAAAATGAATGATGATGGATATACAGCTATTCAGTCTTGCGGTCAGGATCTTTGAGAAAATTTTAAAATCAGAATTTAACGAGATAGGGTGGTAATTATCGCACTCCTCAGGGGCAACCTTCTTTAACACATAGGGTGACTTTGGCCGAATAACAGGAGTCTGGCATGGATCCAGAGGTCAATATCTCCTTGTACACCCTACATAATAAAGGGGCCAAAATATCTAGAAACACCAACTAAAATTCTCCTGGGAAACTGCCTGGCCGCTTTATGCCTGGGTAGTGATTTAATGGTATCTTTGATCTCCTCTATCCCAATGGGGCAAAGTCAACATTTTGATGTGCTTTGCACATAATTTAGGAATCTGTATCCCCTCCAGAAAGCTCCTTATATCGTTCACACTAGGCTTTATGGACTGATATAAACTTTGATAAAATTCACTGAAGACAGTGGCAATTTCTTGGTTATTCACTGTAAGGGAGTCATCCCCCTTCTTAATGGCAGTTATCCTGACTTTCTTCTGCTTTTGTCTAACTAAGTTAGCCAGCAGCCGGTCACGCATTGCTTTTTCATAAAACAGCGCTCTTGTCTTTTTGATTTGCTGTGCTGTCTTGCTTACTTCAATCAGGTTGATCTCACCCCTTAAGGAAATTATGTGTTTCTGCCTTCTGTTGTTGGGCCTGTTTTTATCTGCCAGCTCCAATAATCGCAATTGGAAATATAATTCCTTTAAAGTGGCAGCTCTCTCTTGCTTATTTTGTGCCACTACAGAGATAAACTTCCCTCTGATAACCGCTTTTGCAACCTCCCAGATAGAGTAGACTGAGCATCTGCCTTAGATGTAGCCCGTAGGCATCTGCCTAACAGAGCCGTAGGCATCCCCCAGGACCTATTTGTGCCCTCAGAACCAAGGCATCATGGTCTGACATCGGGACAGCATACACGTAGCATTTGTGACAATAAGGAATGGAGGAGGCCCCTGCCAGAACGTAATCAATTTTAGAATAGCTACCACGTCAGGCGGAGAAATAGGTATAACCCCTACTCCCAGGACCTATGAATATGAATATCTAGAAAACCCACATCTTTTATTATGTTAGCAATCCTCCTGCCGTTTATCAAGCTGTTGTGTGGAGGATCTGTCCTGTATATCCAGGGGAACATTGAAATCACCCAGGATAATTAGTTTACCCTTTACAGTTTCTCTGATACTATCCATGACTTCCTGGAAAAAGGACAGGGAGTTGCCATTCGGAGCATAAATACTGGTGATAGTAGTCAGTTAGCCTTCTAAGAAGCCAATTAAAATTAGATATCTACCGTTAGGGTCTTTTATTTGACGTTTGCAGATGAAGGATGTCCTGGCTGAAAAGTCAGCTACCACTCCAGCCTTCTTTTTTGAGGCACAGGCAATATATATGGCACTGAATAATTTGTTATTTAATCTACACACATCCCCATTAAGCAAATGAGTCTCCTGCAGACAAAATATATCTATCTTGATGGATTTCAGTAGGTATTGAGTTCTTTTTCTCTTAATGGGACTGTCAAGACCGCTGGTATTTAAAGCTAGAGATTTCAATTTCCTCATGTTAGTCATTAGCGCCAAGTAATCCTAGGTACATAGCACCATCTGGTGACCTTTTTATGTCATTACCTTGCAACAAACTATAAGGAGAAGGGGAAAAAACACCATACACCAAGCTAAAGTTCCCCCATCCCTGCCCCCCACCTCTATGCCCGAGACAAGCTCAGGACAAAAATCACCCTGAGAGCATGCAAGACTGCAATTGTGGGGGTAGCACAGGGCAGTTCCTCCCATACCTATAAAAAAACAAGAGAAAGAAAGAAAAGGGAGAGATCACCCATGCCTAAGCATGGTAATAGCCTCTTACAAACAGTGCGCAGCTACTATACACAACATCCACTAATTACCATTCCTATAATTATCTTCTGCAACCAACACCAAAGTACCTAACTTTAAGAAAAAACTTAACTTGAACTGTAAGTCCAGTTTGTGATGTAAAAGATCCACATAAGATTTTGCAGATATGCTCGCTAGTGAGACTGTTCCATCTTCTCTGCATATTTTCAGCCTACAGTTCCTGTTGGCATCCCTTCAGGAAGGTCAGGATTCTCTTGAAGGAAGACATTACAGCTCTCTATGTAGGAAAACACTTTTTGGCTGTTATATGTAAACGTCAGCCAGAGCTGCGGTTTGATGACGTTTTTTGATAGAACTCCATATATCAATACCAGGCTCTCCTCCAGGCCTGGGTTTTTGGAGCCAGATCTGAATATATCTTTATTTTGTCGCCTTGGAAGCAAAGATCAGTTGTGTTTCCTGCCAGGTGCAGTATTTTATTCTTGTCTAAGGAGGACAATTGTTTAACTATGAACGCTCTCAGCGCCACGCCCTCCCTCGACTTAGGCCTTAGGGAGCGGTGCGCCCATTCCACAATGGCACCCTGTAAATGATTTTCCGTGCGAAACAGCGCTTCCAACAGCTTGCTTACAAAGGCTCGGGGATCCGGGTAGTCTACCCCTTCTTGGAGCCCCAGGAACAGCAGGTTGGACCTGTGGCTCCGGTTCTCCACGTTTTTGCATTTCAGAGTGAACTGGGTTATCGTGATTTGCAGACTCTGCATCTGTTGCTCCGTAACATATTCCCTGTCTTCAAGGGAACTGATCCTATTTTCAGCCTGATCCACGCATTTGACCACTCCATCTAATCTTTTTGACATCTGATTAAATGATTTTTTCAGTGAGCCCATTTGTTCCTTGAGGCTTTCCCTCTCAATACGGACCTGTGATAGGTTCTTTTTGATGTTCAGAGCATCTCCAAAATATAAGAAAAGAAATCTGCTTCTCCCTCTAGTTCCTCTTCATTAACAGCGGCCGTGTTGCCAACCAGTCCCTCTTCAGGGTCAGAAGTCCGAGATGCTCCATGCAGCTCACAGAACCCTTTTATGGAGTTTTTTTTAATTCTTTTTGACTGTCTGGACATTCTTCTCTTTATTTTCATCAGCAGATTTGTATTACTCACTGTTGGATAAATAAGAGTAGCTGCACAAGGTGTAGGCCACAGAGAAGCACTAACTGTGTCTATCCCCGCTGCATGCTCACTAGCGCCCCCAAGTCGCCTGATCTCGGTTAGCATAGCTGAGTGTTTCTCTGGCTTTTGAGATCTTTGTGATGGGATAGATCTGGTTAGTGGGGTTTCGGAGAACTCTATGGAGTATCCCTGCATTACTGTGTTTACTGTTTAGTACCCATGCATCGGATGTAATTTCTCCTCATTTGTGGGTGAAGTCTAGTAGATGTCCCCGTATTTCTGGGTTTAGTCCTGGCTAGAAGGTTGCATAGTCATGCCTTGTTGTTTGAGCTTTGTTGGAGCTTGGATTTTCTGTAGGAGGATGATCTGCCTCTGGGTTGCCATTTATGGCGGCCTCTGGACTCTCTGTGACTACTGGAGTATCCTCCTCATCTGAGGGAACCCCTATAGGAGTAGGGTGTTTTGCCTAGGGAACTAAACATTTTCTTTGGCCTGGTGGAGTGAATGCTTTCTGGACTTGTCTGCAGCGTCCTCAAGAACCTTATCAAGACACATTCCAAATAGCTTAGGGCCTTGGAATGTCCCCGAAACTAGTAGGCTCTTTTCCATGAGGGTCTGCCTTCCATGACCTGAGCCATAGGCGGCAGAAAGCAGCCACATTAGCCGTCATAGTCTTAGCGGTCCACTTTAGCATGTCTGTTGTGGAATCAGTCAAGAAGGAGATTCCCAGGAGGAGTCTAGATGAGAAGACCCTGGCTATTCTATTTGACAGTTCCGATTCCTGTGCCATGTGAATCCATTTGAGGAGAGCTAGCGCACAGCATGCTGACATGGTAGCCATGCATAAGACCGTGGCTGAGGCCTCATAGTCTCTTCTGAGGTTCGCCTCTATTCCCCTGTTGCCTGGGTCTTTAGAGTATAAGTCCCCCTCTGATGGGAATACTGATTGCCTAGCAAGGGATGCTGCTGCAGCATCTACCCTTGGCACTAGGAACATGTCTGTCTTAGCTCTGGCAAAAGAGTATCCGACTTCCCATGATCTAGAGAGTCTGGCAGATTTGCCTGGATGCTGTAACTCTGCTCTGATAATCCTTTCAAAGAACTTGTCTAATGGGAAACCCTTGTCTGATCCAGGGCTTTTTGGTAGGTATTCCCTAGCGGAGTCCTCATCTGAGGAATCTGATGATTGTTCCTCTTCTCCTAGTTGCTTAGGGTCTAATTTTTTTTAAATGAATCTGAATAGGGGTTCTCTAAAGGAATTGGAGAGTTCCCTGTCCTCATCCTTGTCCTCTTCCCCCTTTGAGGTATCGGGGATTTGACCCTCCTTCAAGGGCTTTCCCTCTTGATCTCTCTCTGCCTGCTTGAGAGTGGTCGCTCTGTTCCTCCCCCTCCTCCTGTTCCCCTCGTGCTGGGGAAGCATTCCTTAGGGCTCCCATGCCCCTTGCCAGGTCCGCCTGATCTGTCTAAGAGCAGCCTTCCCTCTCTGAATCAGAATCAGAAGTATTAAGGAGCAGGAATTTGGCACGTATGGGCGGTGCCTTTCCTTATCCCAGGTTTTTGTCTCTGCCTTCGTAGGTTCTGCTGTGGGAGGGGGATCTCTTTTGGTTTCTTTCTCCCTTTTTTTTTGTCCCTGCCTCTTTCCTCAGGAGAGTTTGTTGCTGATCTTTTCTAGGGACTGAAGCATAGCGTTAAGCACCGCAATTTATAGGGAGGCTGCCTGTGCCTCAGTTGAGAGGGTTCCTCTTCCCCCCCCCTGGATTCCCTGTCCTGGGCCCAATCAGATGCGCCTGTATGGGGGCAGGGGCTTAACAGTGCCTTGTTCTTAGGCAGCCCCATGGTGTGTGTCTGTGAAATTTTCCCTGGAGTTGGGGATTTCTCCCATTCTGTCTCCTCCATGGGGGGGCTCTCAGCAGCTTGGGAGCGCGAGATGGGGGGCCTCGAAGTGGGTCCCCGTTGCCTGATTGTTCTTCTCTGTTCCCGCACGATTCAGGCAAAGGGGCTGGAGGAAGTTCCAAGCGTCCATAGGTTGTTGTGGGGTGGAAGTGTCCCCCTTTTCCTCAGGAACTGTGGTTTAGCAGGCCTCCTGGCCTGCTGGAGATAAGCACTGCTGTGCTGCACTCGTCTGTCTGGAGGCAGCAGACAAACTGGTGAGCTCGGGGCGGATTTATGCTGAGTATACCCAGCGTGAATATCAGTGCTGCTTCCTGCTGGCTGTGACGCGGACCTTCCCCATGAGTGATAGATTTACAAGGTGACTACAGGACCCCACAGAGAATATGTGCCTGCAGAAGATACCGATACATTGATGCCCACTACGTTGCATCCACCTGCTGCTCCTGAGAGGAGCAGGGCTGGAGCTCGTGGCAGGCTAGAGGTCGCTAGAGCAGGCATGAACCGAGCCAGTCCATGGAGGATGTCTGAACAAGGCTGGGTTTGAATAGCATTCAATTATGGTGCTGTCTGGCCAATCATTGGGGCAGATTAGCTCCTGAAGTCTTCAGGAGGGGCAATGTGCCACTCCCATGTGTGCCAGCATGCACTGCCAGTGCCCAACTGCCCGTTTCCAAAGCAGAGGGAGTGGCTGAAGTGGCACGATGAGACAGTTCCCCACCCCTTCCCCCCATAGAAAGCCTGCACCTTGACTTATGCCTGCACCCACTGCCAGTGTGGCGGAGGGTCACTGGGGCTCACTGTGTGTATTTTGAGCCCTTGATGGTGGACTAGCTCATAGTGTTTAGCTGCTCAAATGGTAGTCTGCAGGGAGCAGGTCCCTCTGCTGCTGCTTTGTCCCCAGAACCCAGCTCAGTGCTGTAGCTTACCTGTTCACTGGTCTCCCCTCTGATCCCTGGCAGATTACTCCCAAGTCTGGGCTGTAGCTCTACCAAACTTCGAGACAGGCAACTAATCAATCAAATATTCACTGCCCTGTGACAAAGCACTTCTGCCCACTCTCTGAAAAGCATCAACTAGTTGCCCTTCTCAGACTTTGGCGGAGCAGCAACCCAGGCTCAGGAGCTCAGTACCTGGGGTCTGAAGGAAGATTTGTTACAGCAAAAGCCTTCACTATGTTCTGGGGACAAAGCAACAGCAGAACACATCTTCTCTCCAGGGGGAAGGGGGGAGAGAGGGGTATATGTGTGAGGGGGGAAGGCATGAGAGTGGTTGAGCAAGCTGAATGGTGTCCTTTCCCGTACACGTCCCCAGCTGTCCTGAATCCTTAGGCACCAGCATCTAAGCAGTCCGGTCTGAGCAGTCACAGGAGCTGAGCATGTGAACCAGAAAACATGGGGAGGTATCGGTCCCACTGAGAAGGCATCATATCAACCTGGGTTGCCATGGCATCCCTACGGGAGGGTCTAGATGGGCATCGGTATCACTGGCTAACCCGAAGCCTCTTGGTGCAGGGGGAGTGGTGCAGGAGTGGAGACTGCAGAGCTCCCTCACCAGCACAAGGCCCTCTCCATTGCCATTCCACCCTGACCCAGCACTTCCATTGGTGCATGAGAGGTGCAGGGTGATGGGTGCCAGCACTCAGATCTGAATGCTGCCTGTGCATTGGTGGTATATTTAGCTAGCTCAGGGTCAGAGTGTATTATTTTTCTAGATCTACCCATATAATTATTTTTACATAGATTAGTCTGAAATTCTATAGTCAGTAAGGCCTTAAATTTAAAAAAAATTCCATGGGAGTCTGTGGGTCTCCAGGCCCAATTTTGTGTGTCCCTGTCCCACACCCCCAGGCTAGGTGGGTGGTGCCAGCAGGCCCCGACCTAGGGGCAGGCCCCCTAGTCCTGGGCCTTGGGCAGCATTTTCTAGGGGGCGGCAATCCTGGTGCCGGCCGCTCTGTGTTGTTGGTTTTTTTTGCGGGGGGAGGTCCTTTTCTCCCTGCATGGCCAGAGGCTGCTACCTGGATCCCCATCCCTCACCAGACTCTGCCATCTAACAACTACACCCCATGTGAGTGATCAGAACGTTGTTGCCTTGTAAAGAAGGTTCTTCGAGATGGCACCAAACATTTTCACAACTTGGTTGTGCATGCTCACCCTATTCAAATAGACCACATGATGGTCTCGAGCTCCTCTAGTATAAAAAGCACTCTCCCCTTCAGAATGACGGTTCCTTCCAGCCCTTTCTAGGAATATAAGAAAAAAATTCCATGCAGGGCTAGAAGGGTGGGTGTTGTGAGAATGTTTGGAACCATCTCAAAGAATCTTATTTACAAGGCAGCAACCTTCTGTTCTTCTTGAGTGGCTCCTCACAGGCCCTTTTTACACGGCTCCACTAGATGGGGGGGTCCATGGGCACGCCAATGCGTGGGCGGGGCGTGCACACGTATCCCCACTCACCCCCCCACTCACCCACACCCATGGAGCAACTGGTTTTCCACAGTTGCTCCGTGTATGGAGGCGAGTGGGGGGTGAGTGGGGAGGCATTAGGCACGCGCGTGCATGGGAGTAGCTTGAGGGCAGCAGCCTGAGAAGGATCTAGGGACGCAAAATTCCTAAATCCAGCCCTAGGTGCCAGGGGTTGTCTCCCTGCCACCCTTTCCAGCCTGTTTGGGTTCAGGTGGCGGTGACATCAGCAGGAGCCCCATGCACTGGTGCTACCCTTCCCCTCTTCAGCCCAGGAGTCTGCAGCCCCGATTCTGCATGTCCCTAGTCCCTCCCCGTTTCCCCCTCCCTCCCTGCTCCCCTTGCCTGCTCTTACCAGCAACAAAAGCAACTCCCCAGGCAGCAGGAGGAAGTCCCTGGTGGGCGGTGGCAACTCGCACCTTCTAAAAATCCAGAGCTCTGGAGCTCCCACCACCCCCAGACAGTGGAGCCCCTAAGCAACTGCGTCAGGAACCTCGGAGTTAGCCATCACAGCTGGTGACCTTAAAGCATGGAATTTGGCCGCATGCATGCCATCTATTCTCCCTGGAGGCATGCTGGGAACTGTAGTTCAGGGAGAAAGATGGCTGCAGCAGGTGCTCCAGAGTCGCGGATCTTCAGATCTCCGGAAGGAGTGGGTTGCCACCACCTGCCTGCCTGGTGCCACCTTCTTGCCACTACTGCTGCTCTGGGCTGGGTGGGGGGTGCAGTGCACCAGGGGCAGTGACATCAGCAAGTGCAAGTCACTGATTGGCTTGTGTGCAGTGATTGACGCATGACATCACAATGCGAGAGCCAATCAGCAGTTTGCAGTCGCTGATGTCACTGGACAAGGGAAAGTCCACAGGGTATTTCCCTGTGGGAATCGGGTCCAGGACCGAATTCCACACAGAATCCTTGAATTGTAGTATCGCGTTTCGGATAGGACCCTGGTGTTCCTCAGTTGGGGGTGGAATAGAGTGGATGGGAAGCTTGTAAAGGGAGCATAGGGCCCTGCTTATAGGTGCATTAGTCTAAGTACATGTGCAGATTCTTGCAAGATTGGGGCCACAATACTTATAACTTAGTAGAAAAATATATTTAAAATGTAGAAAAATATATTTAAAAAATATAAAACTGACATTTCCCCTAGATTAACTGCACTTTCTATGGGGAAAAAAAAGTGAATTTGACACATTGTCAAATTAAATGAAAGGTTTCCTTGCCGAGAGATGGAATTCTTCCTTTTATGAAGGAAAAAACCGCCTCCCCAAACAAAAACAAAAAAAATTAAGAGTACAAAGCAGCATAGGAGTTGTACATAGAGGAGCAGCGCAAACAACCTACTGTATCTGATAATCTAACAGATTTTTCAAAGGCTGAGTGGGTTTGGGGAATGGGGAAGGTGGAAGAAATCCACAGAAGATGCTCTCTTTAATAGAGAGAATACAAAGATGATATAAACAGTCCCTTCATGGTTGGAGTCTGAAACGTTAATCAAATCTCTTTTAAAAATTAGAAAATTTGCTAGAAAAAAAAATAGGTGCAGCAAAATTGCATATACGGAATCATATGCCTCTATCACAATTTTCTTTAAAGTAAAAAAAGAAATCATCTTTACAAATCCGTTTCACATGCTGCTTTGCAGCATAGACCAAGTATATTGTTTAAGCAAATTTTTCACAAAGGTAATTTCCTTTAATATTTAATCTGGAAAGGTAACAAAATATACAGAGCAAAACTTATTTCTCTTTTTAAACTAAGGAAGCACAAAAAGTATTTCCCTTTTTAAACTAAGAAAGCACATGATCACATACAATGTTGTAACTTGTAGCTGATACTGCAAAACAGTATTTATACACTATTACTGTTCCAGAACAGCTGAAATATTAAGGTAGCTGTGGATAAGTGACTGTATTAGGACAAAATATCCAGGATAACTGAAGTTTTGAGACCACATACACATAGGGTGAAATCAAACAAGACGATAGCCAACATTAGCCTTCACCAGGTGCGTTCTTGCCTACCTGTCTATTAGGTGTCTGCCGCGTGGCCTCCACATGGTTACCACAGAGCTGCCACTGCCACTCATGGCAAAGTCCAGGGATATCACAAATCCACCATGTGAGCCAATCAGGGCTAGTGAGCGCCCATGTATCCACGTCTCATCAATTAGGTTTGCCCGCTGCCATCCAGGTCCACCAGCACCATAGAGTCCCGCCTAGCACACCCAGACAGTGAGAAGTGGGAACGGTAGCAATCTCCCTATGCCCACGGCCACCTCCCACGCCCACGGCTAGACATCTCCCTCCCCTCACAGTCTCTCCCTCTCAGCTGAGAGGCAGGGAGGGAAGAGCTCTAGTGTGCCTCTCAGCTGAGGGAGATCACTAGTGCCACTGGCAGAAGTTGGTGCAAATACATAAAATACAGGCAGGAGACCACCCATTTATTAGGCTAGACAGACTAAACATGTGATTGGAGGCCATGTGGACTGAACATGGACTCCAGTGGGCTATCGTCTTGTTTGATTTCACCCATAAACAAAGTCAAAGTAATCAGGAAAGAGATACACGAGGTGTAGTGAAGGCCAAAAAGATACAAACATTCCAAGAGTTTTCCCACAATAGCATAACATTCACCAGTTTATAATGTGCAGGGCTCCTGCTGTTTCAGTTTTAAGTCATCACGGTCTCTGAACTTGAGTATAATAGCCACAAATGATATTTAGACATAGAGAAAGGCACCAGTATGAGTATGTCCTAACCATTATGGACAATACAGTAGACATATTAACCTTTTTACCTTTGGCACATTTGCTTGTTGCTTCCATATTTGTAGGCTGGTGGGCTTGCTTTCAGATTTCTGATGCCTATCCAGATTGTCTTCAACTTTGTGAATACCTCAAGAAATAATGAATTCAGTTCAGCTTTAGTATAGCCCACTGACAAAAAACTATGTTGAATTATTCTTTTTTGTACATTACAGATTTTGTTGTAGTCGATACATGGTGCTTGGGGTTGAAGAGCTGACAGCACAACCTCTACTTTACACTATGTTGTACTACCAACTTGCAGAATCAAAGCTTAAGAACCTAAAAAATGCCATACTGAGTCAGACCAATGGTCCATCAAGTCCAGCATCCTGTCTCAGACAATTGCTTTGGAGAAGTATCCAACAGATCATGATGGAGCAATCCATTGCCTGCTGCTCACTCCCAGCACCCGACAGTCAGAGGTTGAGCCCCACCCCACCCAGCTCCCTTGACTAACAGTCATTTACAAATCTATCGTCAAAGAATGTATCCAATCCTTGCTTAAACCTGGCAATTGGCCTTCACAACAAATTCTACAAGTTAACTATGCAAGTACTTCCTTTTGTTTTAAATCTGCTGTCAGTTTCATGGAGCACTCGCTAGTTCTAGTATTATTTGAGAAGGTAAATAAATAGAGGTTACTTACCAGTAACTCTGTTCTTCGAAAGAGCTCCGCGTATTCTCACTCTTGGGATTCACTTCCTGCTTTGCAGGCATCGGAAAACCTCTTGTCAGTAGTATCCAGGCAGATTACGCCTGGAAAAGACTAGAACATGGTGAAGGCTCCGCCCCCTCCATCCCCTCCCCATCCCGAGAAAAACGCGGGCCCGCATCACGAGGGATGGTAGAATAAATAGGGGGGAGGAGCCCTCACCGCCTCAGTTCCTTCCAACCCGGTCCGGAAGATCCAACAATATTATCCGAGACTGAGGGGAAGGAGGGCGGGATGTGAGAATACGCGGAGCTCTCTCGAAGAACAGAGTTACTGGTAAGTAACCTCTATTTCTTCTTCGAGGATCTCTGCGATTCTCACTCTTGGGAGAGTGATAAGCAGTTTCAAACACCTACCTCAAGGAGGAGGGAATCGAGGATGATCATTGATGAATGAGTCTAGCACTGCCCTTCCCACCTGGGAATCTGTTCTGGCTGCAAGATCCAGAGAGTAGTGCTTCGTAAATGTATGGACGGAAGCCCATGTGGCAGCTTTACAGATGTCGGATAGATTTATCCCTTGAAAATTTGCCAACGATGTGGCCGTAGCTCGAGTCGAATGTGCTTTCAGTTCTGCAGGTGGGACCTTGCCCGCCAGTCCATAGCACTTTAGTATGCATAGCACAATCCACTTAGACATTCTCTGTGAAGAGATCTTGACTCCAATCTTTTGACCTCCGTAGGAAATGAACAGAGAGTCACATGCTCTAACAGTTTTAGTTCTGTCAATGTAGAATGCTAGTGCTCTCTTGACATCTAGGGTGTGTAACGTTTGCTCCGCAACTGAAGCATGAGGTTTAGGGAAAAACACTGGTAGCGATATTGTTTGGTTCAGGTGAAAACTGGATGCTACCTTGGGAATAAAAGAGGGGTCCACCCTTAAGTCAACTTTGTCTCTATGGAACAACGTATAAGGAGGAGAAGCTCTAAGAGCTGTGAGTTCACTCACCCTCCTTGCTGAAGTAATAGCTACTAAAAATGCAGTTTTAATCGACAAGTCCTCCATGTTGCACGAAGCTAAAGGTTCAAAGGGAGGGCCCATCAATTTTGATAATACAAGGTTTAAATCCCACTGAGGGGCCGGGCGTGACCTCTGAGGAAAAGTGTTCATCAGGCCCTTCCAAAAAGACTTCATTAGGCCATGGGAAAATAACGTTTCATTACCCTCCGGTTGTAAACGTGATGATAAAGCCGCCAAGTGGACTTTTATGGATACTAGAGATAGATGTGACTTCTGTAGCTTCAGAAGATAAAGGAAAACATGGTTCATATTTAAAGCATGTAAAGAGATAAGTTGTCCTTCACACCACTTACAGAAACGTTTCCACTTTAACTCATAACATTTGCGAGTCGAAGGTCTCCGAGAATTTAGTAATATTTCCGAAACCTCCGGGGGTGCGTTCCTCATTGGGGTAGGATCAACCAAGCGGAGAGGTGGAGCATCTGTAAATCGTGATGCAGTATTTTCCCTTGATCTCGAGAGAGGAGGTCGCATGTCACTGGAAGATTTCTGACTTGCGATGCCATTCCCTGTAAGGTTTGGAACCAGACTTGGCGGGGCCAGAAGGGAGCAATCACAATGATGTGAGCCCTGTCTGTCTTGATCTTGCACAGTACTCTGTGAATAAGGGGAAACGGTGGAAATGCATAGAGGAATGTCCCGTGCCAAGAGATGGCAAAGGCGTCCGATATCGATCCTGGTACTACTCCTGCTCGACTGCAGAATTCGGGAAGCTTGGCGTTCTCTTGTGAGGCAAACAGGTCTATCGTCGGAGTCCCCCACTCCTGAAAAATATTCGTCAAAACATCCTCCTTTAGAGACCATTCGTGCTGATCCGTCGCCTTGCGACTGAGACAGTCCGCTTCTGAGTTGTATTGGCCTGCCAAGTGAATGGCGTGTGCATGTATGCCGTGTTGTATGCACCAGTGCCAAATGGCCTCTGCTTCCTTGGAAAGACGAGTGGATCGCGCTCCTCCCTGTTTGTTTATATACCACATGGCTGTGGTATTGTCCGTCACGATCTGTATGTTCTTTCCCCTGATGTGGGGTAGTAGGGCTTTTAGAGCCCATCGTATGGCCCGCAATTCCAGCATGTTGATGTGTAGATATGTCTCCTCCTGAGACCAGAGCCCGTGAACTTGGGTATTCTCCATGTGTGCACCCCATCCTGTTAGGGATGCATCTGTTGTGATAGTTGTCTGAATGCTGGGGGGATCGAAAGGTACCCCTTTTAGAACCTGTTCTGCATTTGTCCACCATTGTAAATTTCGTAGAAGTCCCTTCGTTATGGACAGCTTCATGTTGAGGGGGTGGATGGTAGGGGTGTAATTGAGGGCGAGCCATTGTTGCAGTGGTCTCATGTGTAGGCGTGCATGTGGTGTTACCATTGTGGTAGACGCCATTAACCCCTGAAGGTGAAGAAAAAATCGAACCGACTTGGTAGGATGGGTTCGCAGGGTGTTCAGTGCCTGCCGTATGGCGAGAAGTCTCTCTGTGGGGAGGTACGCTCTTGCCTGTCTGGTGTCCAGAATCGCCCCTATGAAGGGTAGGTATTGAGACGGTTGTAGGTGTGACTTTGTCAGGTTGATGACAAAGCCTAGGTCCTTGAGTAGTGACATTGTCAACTCTAAATGTTGCAGGAGTTCTTGTTGCGATGTTGCTGCGATCAGCCAATCGTCTAGGTATGGAAAGATTCTGACCTTTTGTCGTCTGAGATATGCCGCTACCACCGCTACACATTTGGTGAAAACGCGCGGTGCCGTGGAAAGTCCAAATGGAAGGACCCGATACTGGAATAGAAGGTCTCCTGCAATGAATCGTAAGAATTTTCTGTGAGAAGGTCGTATCGAGATGTGGAAATAAGCATCCTTTAGATCAAGGGAGGCTAGCCAGTCGCTTTGCTGTAGTCCCATAAAAATGATGGGTAGGGAGGTCATACGAAACTTAAACTTTCTAAAAAATTTATTGAGGTGTCTCAGGTCCAGAATAGGGCGGGAGCCTTTATCCTTTTTTGGGACTACAAAGAATCTACAGTAGAACCCAATGTTAAATTCGTTTCTGGAGACCTGCTCAATAGCTCCCTTTTGTAAGAGTTTTTGAATTTCAACTAGTATTTGAGTGGAGGGGGAGCCCCTGGGGGGGCAGGATGAGAGGGGAGGAGGGGTGTGGAATTGTATGGCATACCCCAGTTCTACTATCTCTCTGACCCAGCGATCAGTAGAGATGGTTTCCCATACAGGTAAGTAAGGCAACAGGCGGTCCTGGAATGAGGGGTCATCCTCGTGATCTCCCTTGATCCACGTTTTGTTAAAAACGAGATTTCGTCTGCTGTCCAGACGAAGAATTAGAGGATGGTTTGCCTCTGCCCCTTTGCCTGTTAAACGTTTTACGTTGTTGTGTGCCCTGTGTTTGGTGATATGGCAAGGGAGTCTGCTGCTGGAATCTCTTTCCAGCCTGGTAATTGTAGTGCTGGTATGGAGTCCTTCTAGAAGAAAAGGGATAGCCCTGTGTAGTGAAGGGCTTTTTTCGTATGGCCCTAATGACCCCCGTGGATCTTGCCGTTTGATTCATTTCTTTTATCTTTTTTAGGGTGTCGTCGGTAGTGGCAGAAAACAGACCCTCACAATCGAACGGCAGATCCTCTATTCTAGTTTTGTTTTCTTGGGTCAGAGCTGTGGATCGAAGCCAAGCATGTCTACGGAGGGCTATGGCAGATGCCATCCCTCTGGCGTTGGCATCCGCCACATGCATGTTAGCCGTTAATTGGAATTGGGCCATCTGCATGCCTTCCTTTTGCAATGCTGCCAACTGGTTAGGGTCCGATGTAGTGCCCACCTTAGACCATAGCCAATGCTGATAACCGCACATGGCTGATGCGTAGTTCGCAATTCTGAAGGACAAAGAGTCCGAGGAGAACACTTTTCTTCCAAGGACATCCAGCCTTCTTCCCTCCCTGTCTGCTGGGGATGTTTGTACTCCTCCTGCCCTTGATCTTACAGAGGCAGCAGCAATCACTAATGAGTTGGGAGGGGGGTGATTATGGAATATTTGCGCCCCTTCCTTGGGTACCGCATATAGGAAATCTGCCAACTTGTTAGTAGGAAACACCGAGGCCGGTTTTCCCCATAAGGCAGTGGCTGGTTCCAGTAGTTGGTCTAACAGTGGTAGCGTTACATGCCCAGACTCCCCTGTCCCTAGAATACCAAATAGGGCCCTGTCTGAGATTTCCTAACGACCCTCGTGGGGAGTTTAGGGAGGGCGGATGCCATCCTCCTCAGCATCGCTTGAAAAGCCTTAGAGTCCTCTGTAGCTAATGAAATATGGTGTCTGGGGGTGGTAGGGAGATGGTCTCATCTTCTTCGAGGGATGGGGATGATGATGAAGACGACTGCGATGATGATCTCCCTGGGGAAGCCGTTCCGACTGCAGCCGGTATCGACGGTACCGGTTCCTCTCTATGGGTCCCCAATAGAGAGGTCAAGAGCTGCGAAGCCCCCGATGGAGCTAACCTTTGTGTCTGCATGGCCATTACTTCAGGTCCGGAACCGCGTGTCTCGGTGCCGACAGTGCCGAGGTCCAGGTGCGCATGCAACGAGCCCGTCTCCGACAGTGGGGGGCGTGAAACCGTTGCCGTCGGTGCCGCCCTCGGCGGAGCCGGTGGAACATAGGTGTGCTCCCGTGTGGGTCGTATTGCATAATCAAATCCCTGTCTGTACGGAGATGGACTGCGTGATCGGTACCGATATTCGTGGCCGTAGCCATAGTCCCGGTGCCCGTCCCTTGGTGAGCAACATGAGCATGGTGAGCGAGATCTGCGCTCTAAATGGTACCGGAGGGGTGTATGTTCGTTCCGATACCTCGGTGATCGGGACCTTGAGTGGTAGTGGGGCGATCGAGAACGGGACTCTCTCCGCTCCACTGGTAAGGTGAGCAGTAGGGGCGGTACCGACCGTGACAGTGGAGTCGGCGGTGCGATCACCCTCGTCGGTTCCGACGCTGGTTGGAGCGCTTGCAGGGGTTGTGTAACAGCCGTTGGTCCCAACGGAGATCCCTGTCTCTGGAGGGTTGCGCCCGTCCCGGGGCGTTCCGTTGTCTCCCGTGAAGAGCTCTTCTTTTTCTTTTTCTCTCCACTCTTGGTCCCACGCTCCAATGAGTGTGTGGATCCGTGTGTGGGGTGTGTGTCGGTACCGCTGTCTGCCGGGTGCCTAGGGCTGGGCGTGTGCGTAGCGGTGCTCCCTTCCACGGAGCGGTTGGTACCGGTAGCCTGAATGCACGTGGAACTGTGCAAACCCTCGGTACCGAGTTCGACGGTGCGGACGGTACCGGTGGTGTGGGGACTAGCCCTCGGTTTAGGTGGTACCACTGGAGCCGGAACCGTCGGAGCCGAAATTTCCATCGGCCTAGAGGGCCGGGCGGGGAGCCTCAGAGGCCCCTCTTCTCCGCCCTCTAATGCCCTTTTAGTAAGAACGTCTTGCAGCCGGAGCGCTCTGGCTCTTTTAGCTCTGTTTGAGAGTACCGAGCAGGCTCCACAGGTCCGGGTATTGTGGCCCTCTCCCAGGCAGGCTAGGCAACGGTCGTGCTGGTCGCTCACTCAGAGGGTGGCCGGACAGGAGCTACACCGTTTAAAGCCCGGCTGCTTGGGCATTCCGTTTGCCCCGAAGGGCGTAAAGGCCCGGGGAGCTTCCCCGCGGGCTAAGGCAGCACTCCTACTCACAAAGTCGTCTTTACTGTCTTTCTCCTTTCTTGCTGACAAATGCTGAAAAGCACTGAGAAGTCTTCCAACGCCACGCAGTTGGAAGGAACTGAGGCGGTGAGGGCTCCTCCCCCCTATTTATTCTACCATCCCTCGTGATGCGGGCCCACGTTTTTCTCGGGATGGGGAGGGATGGAGGGGGCGGAGCCTTCACCATGTTCTAGTCTTTTCCAGGCGTAATCTGCCTGGATACTGCTGACGAGAGGTTTTCCGGTGCCTGCAAAGCAGGAAGTGAATCCCAAGAGTGAGAATCGCGGAGATCCTCGAAGAAGAACAGCTCCCTATTTACATGTTCCACACCACTCATGATTATATAGTCTTCAATCTTATACCCTCAGTGATCTCTTCCCCAAGCTGAAGAGCCCTAATCCATCAACTCTCAACTTGTACAGAAGCTGTTCCATACCCTTGAGAATTTTGGTTACTCTACTCCAGTAGAGTATCATCTTTATTACGATCATCTTTTTGAGATGGGGTGCCTAAAACTGTATACAATATCCAAGGTGTGGGCGCACAATAGATTTAAATAGTGGCATTAGAATGTTTTCTCTTTTATTTTTTATCCCTTTCCAATTATTCTTGATACTCTATTTGCCTTTTTGACTGCTGCAGCATACAAGCTGAGGTTTTCAATGAATTGTCCACCATGACTTCAAGATCCTTTTCCTGAATTGTCACAACTAATTTAGAACCACTATTTTCCCCTATGTGAATTACTTTACACTTGTCAGCATTCAATTTCATCTGCCATTTGGATACCCAGTCACCTAGTCTTACATGTTCTTCCTGTGTAATTCCTCACAGTCTTTTACCAGTCTTAACTATCTTGCATAACTTTGTGCCATCTGCAAATTTAATCACTTTATTCTTCGTTTTCCAGATCATTAATAAGTATATTAAAACACTGGTCACAGCACCGATCACTAAGGCGCCTCAATACTTACTTCTCTCCATTGTGAAGGCTATAAGGAGCTACCCGAGTCAGACCAATGGTCCATCATAGCCCAGTATTGTCACAACCTGACATGACAGCAGGGTTTCAAATCCGGCTCTCTGGCAGAGGACTCATCCAGGCATGCTACCAGAGACCCTCCCCAACAAAGACCTAACCCAGGCATGCTACCAGAGATCCTGAATCGGAGATGCCGGGGATTGAATTTGGGACCTTATACATGCAAAGCATGCACTCTGCCACGTGAGCCACGGCCCTGAAAACTGACTATTTAGTTCTATCCTTTGTTCTATCTATCATTTCTATCATTTAGTTCTATCTTTTGTTTCCTATCCTTAATTCATAACAGGACTCTGTCTCTTATCCCATGACTACAGGAGCTTCTGTAAGCAAAACTAACAAGAAGGCAATCACCCGAGTCCCCGATCATGGGCATAGTAGCTGTAACATTATTTTTTCTTTCTTCCGTTAAAATCAGTAACGCGATGAAGGGCTCAAAATCCAGCCCTGTATCACGTTACTGATTTTAACGGGAGAAAGGAAAAACAACGCTACAACCACCATACCCACAATCAGGGACTTGCCTACTGCCCTCTCATTCGTTTTGCTTACGGAAGTTCCCCCCACTCCTGTAACGAAAGCAAGCGGCCTTAGTGGGTTTTTTTTTGTAAAATACTCTCTTCCTATAATGCAAACTGCTCCGTAATTTAGTATAGTGCATGATTATTTAAAACTGGAATCCCACAGCATTACATTTCACAACTGTGGAGCTACTGTATATTTTCCACAGAAAGAAGTCCAGTTTTAAGAAACTGAAAAATGATAGGGAGGTGGCAGAGAACCCTAAACAGTTTTTATTTGCGAGAAAATTCAAGAACCACAAAAATCAATCCCAGGTGAAGTTTCCTGTTGATTTGCCATTTAGTTAATCACTATTTTGCCTCCTTGAATAACCACTTTTCTGTCTGCAATCATATCAGGGATGCACTTGCACAGATGCAGTGTTACAACACTTTATATGTTCAGTTTTTTAAAATTACTAGCATGTAGTATTTTAATTGCAGTGCAGGTATACATAATTCTCTTTTCAAAATACCAAATGGGCTTAATCAAGGAAGCAATATTTTAGATTTATGAATGAATTTAGTTCTTAGGAAAGCCAACAGTATTACAATATTTCCCCTTATTTACTTCATTATCCATCAACTAAACCCACCCCCACCCCCACACACAAAGACTTGGATCCCTGCTGGGAAAAAGGGTCAGAAAGAGAAATAGTAACTCTGTGGCACCATCACTACCCTTCTCACTACACAGCTCTTGCTGTGGGAAGGAGCAGTTGCTCGCTACCAAATTCATAGTATTTTAACCACCAAGCTTGTATGAACACTGCCAATTTTGGCTTTCCCTTGAAAATTCTCTCTAAAGATCCAAGGACATCAACCAGCAAGGGATTGCATAAGGGATGGCCAATGTCAGGTCTGGGGGCCAAATTCAGCACACAGCTAGTTTTATTTGACCCCTTTCCAGTTTCTGGATCTGGCCCCTGGATCCAGTTTCTACCCTCAAGCACTGGAAGGCTGAGCTCAGGGTTGAGGACAGTAGAGTTGAGGACAAGCACACAAGAATAGGGGGCAGATCCAGCATCTGGATCCTCCTCTTCCTGAGTGCACCCCTTAAGCACCATCTTCTATGCAGCCCTTGGAGTTTGTGCTAACTTTCAAGGTGGCCCCTGGGAGCACAAAAGTTTACCTCCCATGGATTACAGGGAAACAGAAGGACCTACATTGCCTACAAACTGGGGAGATTATGATAATGGAAGAGCTAGAGGCACAGGACTGAGTCTTGAAGGCTACAGGAATCAAAACCTCCTGTTAATTCCACAGTAGAGCAATCCATAACAGCCAGTCTGTAGGGAAAAAAATCACAGGAAGCTGCACAAGAGCAGTGTGTTGTTCTCCCTGTAAAGCAGGGTAAATGATACATTTTGAAAGTATTCAAAAAGACGTAATACAGAGTTCCTGTACTTTGTTAATCACTTAATATCAAATCTATCACATTATTCTTGGTGACAAAAAAAAAGAAAATTAAATCAACATACTTTGTAAATTGTGAAATTTGACTTCGGGGTTCTTTTTAGAAGATCCTGTTATTCCTGGAGGCTTACTTAATTCCCATTCACATTTTGCAATTAGGTTTAGGACTGCTTCATCATCTTCATCCATCACTGAACACTTTTTTGACATGGAGTTAATGTACTCCACCCTTGGCTGGCTAGACCTGCTATGAAAAATAGGTTGTCAAGACTTCCCCTTTATTGTAATGTATCTATGTTAAAAGACCTTTTTTTTGTGCTAGCAAAACCCAGGTGTAACACTATATCAGGGCACAAAATTTGCAGGTGCCTGGGAGCCACTGGCACCCAGAAAACTGAGGCTGGTGACTGGTTCAGGGGTGTAGTGGGGCAAGAACGGTTTAATATCAGGATAAAGTCTGGCAACTGAATTATTATTTTATTTTTTGCTCCCAGAGTTCAATCTGAAATTTCATGCCCTGCACTATATATTAAAATAAACATTGGACAACTCCAAGATGAGGGCATGATCATCCAACTTTTTGGCCAGCATTAGCATAGGTTCCACAGAAGCAAATGGGACTCTATCACTAGTGCTAGTTTGATCAATGGTGAACAGCTGACGATCAGGCTGCCCATTCCAAATAACTGCTCATCTATGATGGGATACTGATAGTAGGAAAGGTCTTGTGATTAGGTCCCTGTGGTTATGCCAACTGCAGCAAGCGTTGCAATCTCCAATGATAAATCGCTGTATTTTTCTTGTCTTTGTTGGTGCTTGGATTCATAGGTTTATATTTAAGTCTCAAAATGGGAGTCTCACAAGCAAAATGTTTAGGAACCAATGTTGTAGTTTTAGACTGAATAGCCTGGCTTCAATTTCTGCCTTTATCACAGATTGCATTACACAGAAAAACCATATACAGATCAATGCGCTCAGTGCTGCACCACTCCTCAAGTCCCACCCACTTCAATCAGTACAGTGGTGACAGCACTCCAAGGATCAGAGCCCTAACATCTGTGTCTCAGTTTCCCATTAACACAAGGTAGGCAATACCTTCCCTTCACCATTACCTTTTGTTTGTCCTGTACACATAACACTAAATTCTGTACCCAAGCCCATTTATCCATGCACTAATTACATGGTGTTTATTTAGTGAAGCTAAGGCATTGTAGGGATCTTTTCAACTCATTCAAGAATTAAAACTAAAACTTTCAAATGATTTATGACCAGTATGAAACTATCCAAGTACTTTAAAAATGATCAAATTCTAAGTAAATATTCACTACGTTTCAAACTATTTCATGCCCTGCTATCTAAAAAGGTATGAAAAACAATAGCAACATATGAATTTTATAATGTGAACAAGTTAATGCCTGCATTAAAAGTTGTGGTATATGTAAAGCGCTATAAGTGCTATGGCGGGGGGGCACCACATACAAATATAGCTATATTACTTTCGTTAATTCACATCTTTGAAGACAAGTCACAAGGCCTTCTGATAAGCAGCTGAAGCTGAGATGTGACTGACTGCCTTAACACTTGTTATTTTCAAGCTTGGATACTTCAAATCAGGCACATGAATCCATAGTTAGGCTTTAGCTAATCCCATTTGAGAAGCTGTATTTAAATACATTACTATGTAGTTCTAATTCCTGTGTATAAGCATCTAAGGGTGAATCCTCCACCCATTGAAATAAATGGCAAAACTTCTATTGACTTTAACAATGAAGGATTGTGCCCTATTGTTGCAGTTCAAGTCAATGCAATTTAGATGCCCAGGTTGCTTAAAAGTTTGACCCACACATGAACTTGTGAAGCAAGGACTAGTAGTCTATCCATACACTAGCTCCAAACATACGGAAGGAGAAAGGAAGGCGAGTATACCTGTGTGTGGTCTTGTACCTGGAGACTAATAAGAACATAAAAAATGCCCTACTGGATCAGCCCATCATCCTGTCTCCGCCAGCGGCCGGTGTCAGTCGCTTCAGAGAATTAATTACATAACAGGTCATAATGAAGTGATCCATTTCCCTACTAATAAGCAACCAAAATAATGACTGTAGAGTACTACTAGTTGATGAATAAGCTTGTTACAAGGAAGTGTTGCAATTAAAATCTTACTTTTGTGAAACTGAGACCTGGGTTTCATGTAGGCACTCTAATGATCATTATCTACGGACAGTAGTCCCTTGATAGTTAAGGCGTGTAGCACACTATTATAATGCACAAACATTCTCTTGCTTATAACATAGATGATCTATTCTATCATTTTAACATTTTGCACAGAGGGTTTCTTGGGTAAGAGGTTGAAGCTGTGAAAATGTCAGCTAGATCCAATAAAGAATGAGTGAGATACAGCCATTTAGATATTGCAGGCTAGGGGAGCAGTTTTTTTAATTGTTCAGACCATCTTAAACTGAACAGCTTTCAGGGTTTTAAAAGCCTGTCTGTGAAACTGACAAGATTTTAGAAAATTAAAACCTGTCGACCAGGGGTGACTTTGCTTATTTATCTATTTTTAAAGTAGAGTAGTTTTAAAATTCTAAGCTTTTGAAATGCCGCTTTAGGCTATGGGATGGAAAGTTATGCAATGCATATACCTGGTGGTTTGGGGGCATCGGGGAGGATAACCCCCCCCCCATTGACCCTGGCCCTCTGCCCACTGCCACCGCTCCTTGCTCCTGCCTGCCTGTACCCAGCCAAGCCGCTCAACAGTAATGTGTGCCAGAAGCCAGGGCAGGGAGCCAGGGGTGGGGTGAGAAAACTATCACCGCCCCTCCTGGCCGCCACCTGGCAGTCTCTGGCTTGTCCATCTCCCTTGTTAGCAGCGGGGAGAGGGGAGAAGAGAGAGGAGGAATTGCCTGAGGAGACCGCCTTCCTCACTTCCTGCACCCTGGCCGCATACCTGTAGCCCTGCTCCTTACTTCTCCATGCTGTCACGGCCACTGCTACAGTATTTTTCAAAGGCCCTGCCTGTGGGCACATGCTCCTGGGGCCACCGCCATGTTTCTTACTCTGTGTAAGAAACCGCCATGTTTCTTACTACTTCTAGCGTAGTCCCAGCATGCCAATTAGAGAACACGGCAGCAGCCCCAGGAGCACATGTGCGAGGGCTGCCAACGCAGTTCTTTTCAAGTTACTGTAATGGTGGCTGCAACAGCATGGGGAAGTGAGGAGCAGAGCTACAGATACATGGCCAGGGTGGAATGCCAGCCCCACCGGACAGGGGAGGAGGAGCAACTATCGTCCCCGCTCGTGTCTATAGCTCCCTCCCCACCTGCCTGCCCATTGTTATGTGTGTGTGTATCTGCCTGCCTGTGTGTGCGTGTGGAGTGCGACCGTGCAGTTTTTGTGTGTGTCTGTGAGAGACAGAGAATACGATTGAGTGGCGTGTGTGTGAGGCTCCCCATCAGGATCAGCCTGCCCGACTCCTCTTGGCAGCAGCCGAAGGAAGAGGGGGGAGGCACTACCACCCCTCCCTGCCTGATGCTGCCGCCGCCACGAATCCCACCAGAGGCCCCAAAGTGTGTGTGCATGTGGAGTGTGTGTCTCTGTGTGACTGCAGTGTGTTTGTGTGTGCAAGCATGCAGTGTGTGTGTGTGGTGTGTGTGGGTCCCCAATGGTGAGTGCAAGTCCCACCTGAGGCCCCAGTGTCTGTGTGCATGTGTGAGAATGACAGTGTAGTGTGTGTGAGAGACTGAGTGAGGGGGAAAGGAGGGAGTGAGAGTGAGACACAGAATGAGAGGGAGAAGGGAGTGTGTGTGTGTTTGTGTGGTGTATGTGCATGAGACAGAATGAGTGGTGGGGAGGAGGAAGGGAAAGTGTGTGCATGTGTGTGAGAGAATGAGCGAGTGTGTGGGGGAGGAGGCAAGGGAGTGAGCGTGTGCAAGTGTGGGGGGACGAGGGAGAATGAGTGTGTGTCAGAGAATGAGTGAGTGTGGGGGGGAAAGAAGTGAGAGCCGTGTATGTTTTTGTGTGGTGCGTGTGAAAGACAGAGAATGAGAGAATGATGTGTGTGCCATGCGTGTGCATCATGTGGGTGCTGTATGCACCGTGTATGTGTGCGAGAGAGAGAGAGAGGAATTGGGTCCCTTACCTCGGGAATTCTCTTTCTGTGTCCCTCGAGGGAGGTCATTCGGACGTAGGGAGCAATCTCATCACTGACCACAAGGAGGCAGCAAAACACTTTGCTGGGAGCACCTAGGGAGGATGCTCCCCAGCCTTCCCAGGAGTAACACAGCCGAGGAACAAACTTCTCAACTGCAAAACTTTAACAGATATTAGTAACTCCCCCAGAGGGGCAACAGACCAACTCTCTAACAAAACCCCAAATGACCAGCGCCCAGGTATAACCCGGGTGGGCCGAATGACCTCCCTCGAGGGACACAGAAAGAGAATTCCCGAGGTAAGGGACCCAATTCCTCTTTCTGTGCCCTCTCGTCCGGTCATTCGGATGTAGGGAGGTACAAAAGCAGTAAGAATACTGGGAGGGACTGGGCGCTCATTGGGGATCTAAGACCCCCTGAAGCACTCGTCTCCCATAGGCGGCTTCCGCAGATTCAAAGCAATCAATTTTGTAATGCTTTGTAAACGAGTGGGGACTCCGCCACGTGGCTGCCCTGCAAATTTCTAGAATAGGAGCTCTGGCTCTAAAGGCCCAATTGGTAGAGGCCGAACGGGTAGAATGGGCCAGGGTCCTGGCCAGGGGAACTAGGTCTAAAGCCCTATAGGCATCTGCTACGCAGGCCGAAATCCACTTAGAGATCACTGCCTTAGAGGCCTTTTTACCCTTGGAGTGCGGATGGTAGCTCACTAACAGGGAGGAAGTTTTCCTGAAAGGCTGCGTGCGCTCCATATAAATTTTAAGTGCGCGGCGTACATCCAGGGTGTGCCACAGTCTCTCCAAGGCGTGCTGGGGCTTAGGCAAAAGGAGGGGAGAACCACCTCCTGTGCGAGAAGGAAAAGGGAGGAGACCTTGGGGAGGAAGGTTGGGTCCAACCTGAGTAGGACTGATTCCTTCCTAAAAATGCAGAAGGTCGGGTCTATAGAAAGAGCCCCGATTTCGGAGACTCTTCTTGCTGACGTTACAGCTATGAGAAAGGCCATTTTGATAGACAAAAAGTACAGAGAAACCTGGTGTAAGAGTTCAAAGAGAGGGCCCATCAGGGCTTTAAGAACAACACTAAGGTTCCAATTAGGGAACCGGTGCACTACTGGTGGTGCTAAACGCCGGGCCGCCCTAAGAAACTGCTTGACGTGAGGGTGAGATGCGAAACGCTGGCCTGAAGAAGCTGCCAGCGTACTGTCAAGGGCTGATAATTGTCTGGCAAGAGTGTTGGGGCGGAGCCCCTTGTCAAGCCCCTCCTGAAGGAATTGCAGGATCTGAGGAATGGAAGGAGTAGGTGGAGGAATGTGATTGTATTGGGCACCATCGCACAAAGAGGGTCCAGGTGGACTGATAGATCCTTCTGGTAGACTTGCGCCTAGAAGCTAGCAGGGTCTGGATTACTGGCGCAGAATATCCGAGGGATAAGAGTGCGGAGGACTCAACAGCCAAGCTGTCAGCTTCAGAAAGTCGGGCTGGCTGTATTGAAGCGGTCCCTGAGTGAGCAGGTCTGGTGTCACTGGGAGAGGAAGATGGTTCCCTCGGGACAGGTTGTTTAGGTCGGGAAACCACGGTTTACGAGGCCAGAAGGGCGCTATCATGATGACCGTGACCTGAAGCTTCTTGGCCCTGCTGACTGTTCGCCCTAGGAGGGGAAAGGGCGGAAACGCATAAAGAAGGCCCTGGGGCCAATGGTGGCTGAGGGCGTCGTGAGCCTCCGCAGCGGGGTGGGGACTCCTGGGGAAAAATCTCTGTGTTTTGTTGTTGTTGGCAGAGGCAAACAGGTCTAATATCGGAGCCCCGAAGGTGGCAACAATAAGATTGAACGCCTGTGGGGAGAGGGACCATTCCCCCGGATCGATTTTCTGTCTGCTGAGTCAATCCGCTTCCACATTCTCCTGTCCCTTGATGTGCCTGGCCGTCAGGGAAAGAAGAATGGCCTCCGCCCACCTGAGCAGGATGGTGGCTTCCCTGTGGAGGGACGGGGATCTCGAGCCTCCCTGATTTTTGATGTAGGCCTGAGCGGTTGAATTGTCCGTGAAGACTAGCACGTGCTGGTTCTGCAGGTGCTTGGCGAAGTGGAGTAGGGCGAGATGAATTGCCCTGAGCTCCAGACAGTTGATACTGTGCTCTAGTTCGCGGGTTGTCCAGGAGCCTTGAGTCGTGTGGGAGGCAAGGTGGGCTGCCCATCCGAACAGATTGGCATCTGTTGTGAGGATTGTTGTCTCTGGCTCCGAGAGAGGCACTCCTTCGACGAATATGTGAGACTGTTCCCACCATGATAGGGACTGGAGTGTGGGGCGGTTGAGTGGAATGGAGACCGGCACGTTGTTTATGATGGCAGACTGCCACGGTCTGAGAAGGGACTGAAGGGGGAGAGAGTGGAAACGAGCCCAGTGAAGATGGCAGATTAGTGAAACCATCAGCCCTAGTAGGGATGCCAGTGTGAGGAGTGATACCTGTGGGCGATCTCAAATCATTGAGATGAGACTCCATATTTTGAGTTGTCGAGGTGATGGAACGAACACCCTGTCCTGGCAAGTGTCGAACATCACCCCCAAATGCTCCAGGCGTTGAGCTGGTGTGAGATGACTTTTGAGGATGTTTATGACAAAACCGTGTCTCTCGAGCTACATCCTGGTGCGAGCCAGGTGTGTCTGAGTTACCTGAAGCGACGGTGCTTTGACGAGTAGATCGTCCAAGTAAGGGTAAATCGCTATCGCCTCTAGTCTGAGATTCGCTATAAGAGGTACGAGAATCTTGGTAAACATGCGAGATGCTGATCCCAGACCGAAGGGGAGGGCCCGGTACTGCCAGTGCTGGCCATCATAACAAAACCGGAACCCTCTCCTGTGTGCAGGGAGAATGGGGACATGAAGGTAGGCGTCTTGTAAGTCTAGGGAAGTCAACCAATTGTTCTTGGTGAGGGCCAAGGATATGGAAGAGAGGGTCTCCATCCTGAAGCGCTACTTGCGGATGGCCCTGTTGAGACGCTTCAAGTCTAGAACCCCCCTCCAGCTCCCGGACTTCTTCTGAACCAGGAAGAAGATGGAGTAGATCCCCGAGCCGTGCTTGTGCCACGGCACTCTCCCCAGGGCCCGCATGTGATGGAGCCTGGAGATTTCTGATAGCATGGCCCTGTGTTTGAGGGGATTGTGTGAGCGGGGGGAGACTCTGAAGAGGTCCCGAGGGGTGTATTTTGTCTCGATCGAGTAACCTCTTGTGACGGTCTGGATGACCCATGCGTCCGTAGTTGCTTGAACCCACCTTGGTGCAAAGTCGAGAAGACGGGCACTGATCTTTGGCGAGGCAGGGCAGAAAGATGTGAAGTAGTCAGGATTCTTGCCGACGTTGCGGGGATCCGGAGCGGCGGGCTTGTTGGTGTTGTGTTGCCGGCCTGCTAAATTTTGCACCTCTGCCTCTCTGGTATCTGGTGCGGTTTGAGGAATTCCAGGTGGACTGCACGGAATACTGATAGCGCTTTTGGCCCTGTTGAAAACGAAAAAAGGGGTAAAAAGGGTTCCTGGAGGATTGAACCTGGTTTAAAGTGTGTTTCTTGTCTTTACTTGAAGCCTCAGCGAGGGCTTTGTCCAGTACTGGACCAAAAAGCTTGCCTCCCTTGAAAGTACTATTCACCAGAAGATTTTTCCCGTGGGGATCAGCACGCCAGGAGCAGAGCCAGAGCCTGCGCCTGGCTGCAACGTTAGTCGCCATCCCCTTGGCCGCCCATGTCAAGATGTCCATAGAGGAGTCCATGAGAAAAGCCTGAGCCAGGGTCACATTTGTGACAAGCTTCCGGGACCGGGACTGGGAAAGTTCGGGATCTTTGCTCATTTTGAACCATTTCATCACCGCCCTAGATACGTAGGACGTGGTGGTAGCCATATGTAGCATGTTGGCCATGGCCTCTTAGCTCTTTTTAAGGCCAATCTCCAGACCTTTGTCTGTTAAGTCCTTAGGTAAAAAGTCACCCTCGGTGGGGAACACAGACTGGCGGGTGAGGGCAGCCACTGCGGCATCCACTTGGGGCAGGGCAAAGACCGGGTTGCTACGTTTGTTAAAGGCATACAAGGTCTGTTGAGGTCTGGTCAGCTTAAAAGATTTTGTTGGGTGCTTCCACTGGACCTTGATGATTTTCTCAAAGGCCTTATCTAAGGAGACTCCTGTAGTGTTGTGATCTAGTTTGGGAATGTAATCCCTATCTGAATCCTCTTCCCCTTCTGAAGAGTCTGAGTCCCCCTTTTTTGGTGCTCTTGGGGTGACCTTCAGTACCCTTTCAGCCCTCTTAATCAATTTTGGACCTTGGTCAGGGGGCAGCTCCCTGCCCAGGTCTTTATGTCCCTTGGAAAGGATGTACTCCCAATCCTGGGATCTCTCTTCCCGGGTATGGTGTGAAGCTGTGGAAGAGCCTGCCTCTGACTCCTCCTCTGAGGAGAGCACGAGGGTGCGAGGGTCCCGCTTTTGTTGGCCATGAGCCCTCTTTGATGGGGGAGGGAGTTCTGCTTCTGAACTATCCCCTGTGAACTCCCCTTCTTCAGGGGAGGAGCCCTGTTCCTCTTCCTCAGCCGAGGAAGAACCCAGCAGGTCTGCCAGGGAGGTCCTGGTCTTAGAGGGACGTCTATGTTTCCCTTTCCCTGCTGCATGGGATGCTCCCTTAAAGGATCCCCTGGGAGGGGTCTTAGGGCCAGAGGGGCATTTGCGGGGGCATTTGTGGCATCACTGGTTGCTCTCGATGCGCAAGAGCACTCTCATCATGGCCCTTAGAGCTTCTAGCTGGGCCTGCTGAAAGGCGTTACGGTCCCCTCTTACTTGGGAGGAGGTAGCAGAGGCCACCTCCTCATCGTTGTCCTCCTGCTCCCCGGAGGATTCTTGAGGACTGTGGGCGACTTGCGCTAGCTGCGTGGGTGGTGGGGGAGCGGGGAGTCCACTTTTGGTTTCCCTCGCCTCTGCCGCCAACTCAGCCGCCATCTCGGCTCTGGCTCTTGCCGCCGTCGCAGCAGCGGGATCAGCCCTGGGCCTGTGGGCCGCGTTTTCTCTAGTCGCCGCTGAGGCGGTTTCAGGTCTGGGCCTATGCGCCCGCCTGGTGGCAGCGCGGCGGTTTTTGGCGGTCTCCGCCATTGCTGGAGCTGAGATGGCCAGGGAGGTTATCTCCTAGGAGGATCCCCGCTCCAGCAAGGCTCGGCCTGAGCCCGAAGGCTGGCTCTGACAATCCACCTCCTCCTGGAGGGAGGGGAGGCTGCGTCCCGATTTACTGGTGCAGAGGCACCAGAAGCTGAAGGAAAACCCTTTAACGGGTAAACTAAGTGCTCTGGGTGCGGAGCATCCTGCTGCGACGTCCTTCTTGGTCTGAGGCAGACTTTGAAACTGGGAAGGCGGGGGAGCGTCCTCCCTACGTGCTCCCAGCAAAGTGTTTGCTGCCTCCTTGTGGTCGGTGAGGAGATCACTCCCTACATCCGAATGACCGAACGAGAGGGCACAGAAAAGAGAATTGGTCATCTACCTCGGTGAAGGCACGAGAGGGCACAGAAAAGCAAATTGGTCATATACCTTGGTGAATTCTTTTCTTCCTCTGCTAGGCAGACAGTCCTCCGGCTGGGTAGTTCTTCTCTTTGACCAGAAGAAGAAATCAGAAGACCTTTTACGCATGCTCCTTCTTCACTACCCCCTATCTTCTCCAGGAGTACCAAAGCGGAGGAACTGCAGTATTGTGGTGTGACAATTTTAAAACAACCACCACAAAGAACTGCTCTAGGTCCACTGATCCATAAACTTAACGTTTGGGGTGAAAAAACGGCCTACCAACTCTAACCTCTGTGTACGAACGGAAAAACTCACAGGAAACTCCCAACCTGAACTCACTAACAACTTCAGCTGCATCCCTTTCTGTTCTCTGGGTGGGTCCGGAGGACTGTCTGCCTAGCACAGGAAGAAAATAATTCACCGAGGTAGGTGACCAATTCTCTTTTCTACCCCTGCTGCAGACAGTCCTCCGGCTGGGATATACCCAAGACCCAGATGCTATTTTACGGGAGGGAAGAACCAGCCCCAGGAGAATCCAGCACCGCCTGAAGGACTCTCCTTCCAAAAATGCACCAGCCGACTGGTAAGCATCTATTCTGTAGTGCCTCACAAAGGTGCAAAGCGAAGACCAAGTAGCTGCCCTGCAGATCTCCTCATAAGACGCTCTCGCCTTAATGGCATATGAAGCAGCGGCTCCCCACACAGAGTGAGGCCAAATCTGCAGTGGCAGAACCTTACCCATGGCTCTGTATGCTTCAATGATAGCTTGCTTTACCCATTTTGAGATGAGTACTTTAGAAACCTTAGTGCCTTTTAGGCTAGCTCTTAAGTTAACAAAGAGTGCTGTTGACTTGCGAAAACTGTGGGTACGAGCCAGATAAACCTTAAGCACGCGGCGCACGTCTAGGGTGTGCCAAAAGAGTGCACTCCTATCCTTTGGCTTGGATCCCCAGCTTCAGGGTCGGCCTTACTACAGGGCAGACCGCGGCGGATGCCCCGGGACCTGCTCCCAGGGGGCCCGACGACTGCGCTGCCTCCTCAGACAGCAGCTGAGCTGCTGTAAAAAATGTTTTTTTTTAATCAATCACTGGCCTGTCTGCCTGAGCCCCCGCCCTCAGAAGCAGCCTGAGTGGGGGGCAGAGGAGGAGGAACTTCCACTGCCCTTGCCACCTACCCAGGTGCTCCTATTACTGGTCACTGCACTGTTTGACCGTGCGGGTCACACTGATTCTCCTGTTGCAGTCACAGCTTAAAATTTCCTGCTATTCACCTCTGCGCGTGTGCATATGCCCAAGCACGTCATTTCCCGAGTTTGGCATGCTGGGAAATGTAGTCTTAGCATCGCCAGATTCAGAAAATGGCTGCTGGTCCCGGGCGTGTGCAAGCACACGGCGCAGTACAGGATAATCCAAACAGCCAGGAGGCCATGGCAGGCAGTGGCAGCAGGCACACGGACAGGGGAGTCAGTCCAGCCTGGCCGAAGTGTGTGTGAGACTTTGTTTGAAAGGGTGTGGGTGTGTGAAAGAGAGAGAGAGAGAAGTGAAAGTATGTGTGGGTGAGAGAGAATGCATGTGGTGTGTGTGATTTAATGAATGTGAGAGAATGAATGTACAGAAAGGGAAAGAGAGTGTAAGGTCGCCCAAGGAATCCTACGTTACAAGGCTTTACTCAGCTTCACTCTGGAGCTAGCTGGCCAGAGCAGAGCCAGCCCTAGGATTTGCAGGGCTGGGAGTGGGGACTTGGGGCAGGGAGCAAGGAAGGTCACTGGACTGGGGAGATCAGATGAGGCTTACCTAGGAGGGGTGTTTAGGGTCCTGTGCCAAGTGCCTGAGGGGCAGCAGGAGTGCTGCTGCTGTCAGTGTCACTTCCACCTGGGGATCCTCTGCTGCTGCTCCAAAAGGGTTCCAGGAGTACTGCCAGGGCCAGGTTATCACCACAGGATCCTAAAGACTGTGGGGCCTGGGGCCACAGCTCACTGGCTCAATCCTAAGGTCGATGCTGGGCCAGGTGGTTTGACAGAATCCAGCCCTGCAAAACACTGCTGTCTAAGAGAGATGCTAGCTGCCTACAAACAAAATTGGGGAAATACCTTTGAGGACTGTACCCCAGTTCATTATAAAGTAAAAGGTGGTAATGAAGGATTTTGATGTGGGTTATGGGCTGAAAGCCTAGTCTTGCAGTAACAAAAGCAGCAGAAGCAGAGAAGCTGGTTCTAGTGACAGTTGCTTAGGCACACCTTGGCATAGCAGGCATGTCTGGGACATGGTAAGGTGGAGCTCTGGTAGGAATTCTTCTTATAGATAAGGCCACCCAAAACACACGAAGGGCACGATACACACCAAGTTGTTAGAGTATGTATTAGCACTTAGTGTGCGCATGAGGGATACTGAAGTGAATGGGACTCATGTTTGTGATAATTTCAAGTGCTGTCGATCCCACTGGAGGACTGTTGTACTCTTAATCATAGCCATTTTCAGTCTGTGACAACTTTGGCTGGGTTTGAATGGGGGAGCTAGGAAATAGGCAGGTCTTTAAGAGAACTTTGGGAATTTTTCAAATCTATCAGCCTAAAAACAAATGATTTTTATTTATATTTTCTACACTTTATAACCTCTCTCTCCTATTACCATTGGTGCTGTGCTTCTCTCTGAAATTGTTGCTCTTTCCCCAAATCAAATCCAGATTTAAATAGACTTTTGTGGAAAAAGATTTAGGGGAGAAAGGGAAAAGATCTGTAGTCTTTTATAGTGTTATTACCGAGGATGGCAACTATTTGAAAAAACAATTATTCAGAATGAATGTGTGTGCGAGTGTCAAAATGAATGTGTTTGAATGGATGTGCGTGTGAGAGATGAGAGCATGTGTGAGAGAATGACCGTATGAGAGAATGAGTGTGTGAGGTGTGTATGAGAGAGAAGGGAGTGTGTGCACGCGAGGCGGTTGCTCCCTCTCCCCTGCCCACCCCCCCAATGGCTGCCCCCATTCGTCCTGTCCCACATGGCTCCTGGAGGGGAAAAGGGAGCCACCACGCTACCCAAGGAGAGACCCAGCAGAATGTTCCTGCTGTCTCCTCCTGCTTAGCAACCTAGGCCTGCCTGCCTCTGACTGACCTCCAGCCCTCCCAGAAGACCCAGGCCCAGCAGCATCAGAAAGGACACCTGGCCAATACTTTTTCTTCTCCCCTGATTGGAGCTCATTTGTGCTGCTGCACCCTTCTGTGGGGCTTTGTGAATAGACTGGGGCCATCACCTCCAGATTGGACTACTGTAATGCACTCTACATGGGGCTACCCATGGTGACGGCTCGGAAACTGCAGCTGGTGCAGAATACAGTGGCTCATCTCCTGGTGGGACTGAGCCGCTGGAAGCACATTATACCGGTTGCTCCGTTCTCTGCACTGGCTGCCGATAGCTTTCTGGGCCCAATTCAAGGTGCTGGTTTTGGCCTTTAAAGCCCTAAACGGCCTAGGCCCTACCTATCTGCGGGACCACCTCATCCTCCAGATTCTGGAGCAGCCCCTGTGGCCATCCAGGGGCACCCTGCTCGAGGTCCCCCTGATTTCTTGGGGGGCTACACCGAGGAGGGCGTTCTCGGTGACCGCACCTCAGCTGTGGAACTCCCTTCCGGTGGAGACTCGGCTGGCCCCAGATCTCCCCTCTTTTCGAAGAAGTTGTAAGACCTGGCTATTCCGCCAGGCATTTGGTGGGGGAGTTGGGTAAGTGGGTGGGAGGAGCAGGTTAGGGTGGGGTGGGATACTTTTATCCTCCTTATGTTGTTGTCTTTGGTTTTATTGTTGTGGATTTTATGGATTTTATTGATTGTGAGCCAACCCGAGCTGCCTGTGGCAAGAGGGGCAGGGTAATAAGATTTTTAAAAATAAATAAATAAATCTGGGGGAGGGTTTGGCAAGGGACTGGAGGGTGCTGTAATCGTGAAGGGTGTTTCATTTTTGACCAGATTTTCAGTGCTTGAGATCCCCAAATCCAGTAGATTTGGGGCCATAGTCGCAGATATTTTGGCAGACAGTGCTGGTGGTCTTTCCAAACATTTTCATAACCACACATTACAGTTATTGCACAAAGTGTTTACCAACTCAATTAACTGTATTATTTGCCTTTGACTCCAGCCCTAATTTTCTTTCCAATATTTCAAGCAATTGCTTTCCTCAGATGTCCATACCTTTCCGCTTCACCCCCTTTTGCTGCTGTTGGAGAATCGTGTGACTCAAATGCATGATCCACAGTGAAATGTAAAAGAGATGCTTTTCGTTCACCGTCTCTCACAGGACGATCATCTGGAAAAAAAGAACCCCACCAGAAAGAGACAGAGTCATCTGTGGCATCAATACTTTCATTACAGTTTTGAACTTATGCAAATAGATAAAATAGGACTAACACACAATCCAGAAAAATACTTTTACTGACAAAGCAATAATGACAGATACTTTTGCCAGGTCAGTTTTAAGCCACAGCCCGCAGGTTCTGGATTGGCCCCTGCGGTTGTCTGGGGGTGCCCTCCTCGAGGTCCCCCGAGTCTTCCGGGGAGCCACAATGGAGAGGGCATTCTCGGTGGCCACACCAAGGCTGTGGAACTCCCTCCCTGTGGAGGCCCAATTGGCCCCGGACCTTCCCTCTTTTCAACGAAGTTGCAAAACCTGGCTGCTCTGCCAGGCGTTTGGCGGGGGAGGTGGAGGGGGGGGGGG